>BQNB010013645.1:3275-68275 GCA_026074375.1 Tanacetum coccineum
ATAAACACACAGATTAACAAACAAAACTTTAATATATTAATACGAATACTCTAACTAGTATTAGGGTTACAAAACCTTGAAGCTATGAGTAGATTGATAAAACAATGAAAAGATATCAATCTCTATGCCCTAGGACCTCCTTTTATACACCAAGGAGTCCTAATTGATTTACAATATATTCATAACTTTTAATTTATTCTTAAAGATCTATTCTATAAATAATTCATACTTATCATGTAAGTAATCTTGATCTTCAAGCAATCCTTATCTTCTGTCATTATCCATTCTCAGCAGTCGTAACTCAGCAGCATTAACTCTGAACACTAGCAGCAGTAACTTATACACCAGCAGTATTAACTGTATACAAGCAGTAGTAACTACTTAGAATATTTTTCTTCATTCTTCACAAGCAGTACTAACATTACTCTAGTAGTACTAACATATACTAGCAGTATTAATTAGCAGTACTAAGTTACATTAGCAGTATTAATATACTCTAGCAGTAGTAACTAACAATACTAACTACTTGGTATATTTTTCACTAAGATTACTGAACAACACTAAGTTTAGCTTAATAGCAGTAACTCTAACCTTAGCAATATTAACTCCAAGATCATCATGAAGTCTTTTTATCCCAACATTCCTCCCCTAAACTTGATATTTATCTTCAAAACCATCAAGTTTCTTCATTAAAAGCTTCATTAACCACTAGGAGGATTAGTATGCGTTTAATTACACATACCTTTCACCATTAAAATCAGACTTAAATGACCAAAAACGTACCAAAAATACATTGTATTTGTATGTTTTCACTTATTTTGTACAGGAAACGAATATCCGAGAAAAGGACGAAAAATCAAGCAAAAACGGACAAAACCGAGCACGAAATGGAAAAGCGTAGAAAAGACAAAGTCAAATCAAAGCCAAAGACCAAAAAGTCCAGTCAAAGTCAAAAAGTCAACCCCGACAAAAGCCAAAGTCAAGACCGAAGCCGTAATCAAAGAAGACCTTAACGGGCCCACCCTTACTTCATTTGATGGGCCGGGGTAGACTATTAAGGGTACATTTGAAGACCAAATGGTCCTTACATCATAAACGGGCCCAAATCCTAATGTAAAAGCCTAAATGAAGTAAGGGGCTAAAACTGCCAATACCATAAAGTAATACCACAAGGGCTGTTCTTGCCTTTTTCTCAAAAGTTACCCCACACAAGGACTTCATTTGCAATTTCATGTATAACCCTCAGGGGGTAAAACTGCTTATTTCCTAAATCTGTTAAACCCACAAGGACGAAAATTGCAAAGGGACAATACACCTTGGGGGACTAAAGTTGCCAAGTCCCCAAAGTTTAAACCTGTTATTGTCATTTTTCATCTTCCCTCATAAATTTTCCCGCCATTATCAAACACACACATTTTGTGTGATTGTGACCTGCAAACAACGACAAAACCCTTTGTCCTATCACACCCCACCTCTATGTACACCTTGGCAATCCTATACAACCCCATTCGTCAATGGCAAAGAGACAAAAATGGACGATTGTGATCTATTTGACTTGGGCATCACTCAAGATGGATGGCTATGATGAGTTTGACTTCCTCTCACACAAGAAACACAAGCTGCATACATCTCACAGAAGTAGCACACAAGGAGTGAAGGCGTAGTGATAGTCTTAGTATAAATAGAGGTCTTTGTAAGCCCATTGGGAGAGAATATAATACATCAATTTTTAGCTTAAGTCTTAACATAGTTTCTAGTTTTCTTTAAGTTATTATCTTTTAATTCTAGCCTTGTACTCGTTTTAAAGTTTAATGAAAATTTGATGAATTTTATGTTTTAAGCTCTCTTTGCTTTTAAGTCTTGTTATGTTTCAAAAGCTACTATAAGCTCTCATTTAAGCTCTTTTATAAACTGCTTTTCATAAAAGTTAACTTAGATATATTAAATATAAAAAGAAATCCAAAAACACAAAAAAAATCCGCCCCAAAATACCTCAGCTGAATCTTGGATGAAAAGCTAGCTAAGGAAGAGCTTTTGTGACCCTTACCAGCTTGTTTTATACAAGCTGGAAATTTTAGAGTTTATCAAGGCAAAAGCTTGTAAAAACTAGTTTGTACTATTTTAATACTGCATTCTTAATTTAATTGTCATTTACCTTTCAGTCTTTTATTACTTGTCATTTAAATTTCTTGTAACTTTATTCTTATGCAAAATTTACATGTTTTTCTTAACTAATGTCACTTGAGCTTGTTTGTTGTTTTAACATTGTTCTCAAAGTTTTATAAAAGTATTTGAGTCATTAAATCTTTTATAAAACCCTCCTTTAAATTCTGTCTTCAAAAAAATCAGAAAAAAAAGAAAGCTAAAAGGAAGATAAGCTACAACAGGAAGAGCTTATGGGTTTTAGAGCTTGGGTAAGCACTTAGGAAAGGGTGTATAAGCTTTTCAAGGCTTACTCATTTGCCAATTAGCATTGAACTTTTGTAAGTGGCCTATTTCTCATTTTTCTGCTTATTTACTATTCATAAGCTTCTTTGTGCTTATTTGTTGCCTTTCTTGCTTATTTAGGTGTTTTGTATGCTCATTGTCTTTCCTTGTTGCTTATTTGCTTTTTATTTAAGAATTTGTGTTAATCTGCCCATTTTACTTTATAAATGCTCATTGCTTATAGCTTATTCTAGTACTTATTCTTGCTGGCTTATTGCTCATTTGTGCTCAATACTTGTTTCTTGTTAATTGTTTTGCCAAAACCTACCCTTAAAACTCTCAAAATCAGTCTTAAAAGACCCTTTCATACTTAAGGGGGTGTTTGGGACAAGGGAGTAAATGGGTCATTTTGGGTGGAAAAACCATTTGGGTCATAAGACTTCCTTTGGCCAGCCTTTTTAAGCAACTACTAATCTGTTTTTCCAAGTTTTTAAAGTTTAAATATCATTTTCAAGGTTCATAGTAAAGTCCTTAAAATCTTTGGTTTTCAAAATAAATTTTTAGTGTGATTTGATTAAGCCATCTTATTCAGCTTCTAAGTCTTGATTTTGTGTCTCATGTTAGTGTCAAATAGAATGGGTTAAGTTTCTTTGGTTTTCTTTTAGTTTTGTTCAAATCTGTCAAGACTTTTTCAAGTCAGATTTTAGTAAAAATAGCATTTTTCAATCCCATTTTTCAGACATTAAACCTTGTTTTTAGACTTTTAATTTTTGAGCATAAGCTCATTTTAAGCTATTTTCCATCTGTTTTCACTTTATTTCTAGTTTCAAGCTATTTTCCAGCTGCTTTTTCACTTTTTTTACTTATAAAAAATTTGCCCTGGTGCTAGCACCCTTTTTGGCAGTCCCTTTTCTTGCTTATTTTTCATTAGACCCCTAGGTATTTTTGTTTTTCTAGATAGCCTATAAGCTCAACCTTAAGCCCTAGCCAGCCTTAAGCTTAGGACCCATTCTTAGTGCTTATTTCTAAGCTCAAAAGTGAGCCCTTAGGTCTGTTTGCTTGCAATTTTGGCTTATAAGATCATATGCATCTCTGGCTTATCTTGTTGTTTCCCTTGGCTTATTTTTGTACTTATTAGCTTATCAGGTGTGGTTATTTACCTTTGTTTGCTAGCCTTTCATTTTCATTTGCTTATTTTGGCTAAAAATCCAAAAAGAAAAGCCCTTTGTGCCTTTTAGCTTACTTAAGCATTCTGTCTGACTTTTGTGGCTTTTTCTAGCTTATTTGTTGCTTTTCTAAAATAGTGGTAGTTATAGAAAATGTTCAGCTTAATGTGATTGATAAGTTTGAAAAAAAAAGAGAAAAAAAGTGGTACTGTAGCACTATAAAAAAGGAGAGGCCAGGACTCGAACCTGCCACCTCTCCCTCAACACACACTCCACTTACCAGCACGCCCTTGGGTCTTTTTCATTAAAGACTCAAGTGGTTAATTATATAACCACTTTTAGCCCAAAAAGCATTCAGCCCCTTATCTGCTTATTTCAGGCTTATTTATAAGCCAATTTTTCCAGCTTTTATTTTTCTAGGACCAGCACATCTTAAGCTATTTTCTGTAATTTTTTTGAGATTTTTTTATAAACGTCTAGTATTTTTAATCATTTATTTTCTTTTAATCTGTTTTTAATTAATAAAAAATTAAATAAAAATCAAAAAAATATTTTTCTTTTTTAGAAAATTTTCTTTTATCAGTTTTCACGTAGGAAAAATAGAAAAACTTTCGTAAGGTCGTTTTTGCAAAAATTTAATTTTTAAAGAACGGGATTCAAACCCCGTTCTCGTTTTCTCGTTTTAAAGCTCATTTTAACTCCATTTTCAGTTTAGTCTTTTTCATTCTTCATTATTAGTCACCTAGAGTAGATTAGAGGTAAAAATTTCTTTGTAGGGTTAATTTTTAAGAATTTAGGTTTTTGACCCCTTGTTCGGGGCTCGTGCTCTCGTTTATTTTGTTTTTTCTCATAATTTTTAGGTTTTTTTCGTAATCGTTATTTTGCACATTAGTAGATAATTTAGCTTTCTAATCCTTCCTCAATCATTAATACCATTCAATTCCAACTTTTTCTACGTACTATTTTCAAGCACAAGCCTCGTTGGGGATATACGACCGGAATATTCTAAATACTGCTCTCGTTTCATTGATTATTTTTAGATTATACTTATTATATATATTATATATATATTATATATATAAAATGTGTTAGTTTAAACCACATTAATCAATTTTGGCTCTGGCTGCTGGGGGAGGATTGGTCGATTATCCATACTGTTGAAACTTTAGTTTTTGAAGACCCTTCATTTCTTGAAAGTTATTTGCTTTATAAAAAAAAAACCTAAAAGTACAAAAATTATTTCATTTTCTTTTAGCATAATTATCATATAAAAAAAACCAAAAAGAGTAAAAACATTGTTTTTATATCATAAAAAATCAATGAAACAAGTTGGTAAAAGAACACAACTATAGATACTGTTCAACTGAAGGTATTCATCCATTAATAAGTTCCCGAACCAAAGAATCAAAAACTTGCCTTTGTGTCACTTGCGAGGTACGGTTCACCTTTTAAAAGATAAACAAACTCAAAGAGGGGTTATATAGGCGGTTTTGCCTTGGAACTAAGACCTTAATAGGAAAAAGGTTTTTAATGAGCTTCGCGCTTTCCTATCCTCCGCTCCTTTGTGCGTTTTTCCCTTTTCGAAGAGTTACCGAAAGCTTGTCGATTATTTGGGTTTAAGTTGTCCTATGTTTTCGTTTCACGTTATTAAAATAAATTGTGAATTTACTTTTGATAAACCAAAAAGAACAAAAAAAATTAGTGTAAATTTTCTTTTTTAGTGCATGCGCACTCGTTCCCAATCTCGTAATCTTCACCATACAACAACAACGCAGGCCTCCACCACCTGTTGTTGAACCATTTATAATCTTTGAAGAACCATGAAAATCCAGCAAACCTCCCCTAGGTCCCGATGGCTAGTAATAACCAGACTATGGCTCAATTGCTCCAAGCACCCACCGAGGGGTACGAGGATGCAATTGTAATTCCTGAAATCAATGCTAATTTTGAGTTGAAGCATGGTTTGATCAATCTTGTTCAAAACAAGCAGTTTTTCGGACATGATAAAGAGGATCCACATGCTCACATCCGGTATTTCAATAAGATTACCTCAACAATGAGATTCCCGGATATCCCGAGCACGTCAATTAAGCTTATGCTTTTTTATTTCGTTTTCACTGAAGTTCAGCCCAGATTTGGCTAGAAAAAGACTCCTCGTGATCAATAAGTTGACGTGGGATGATCTTGTTTCAAAATTCATTAATCAATTCTTTCCTCCTTCAAAAACGACAAATCTTCGAAATGAAATCACGAGATTTCAACAAAGATTTGACGAATCGTTTTACGAGGCTTGAGATCGATTTAATGACCTTCTTCGAGCATGCCCACATCACGGATTTTCTGAATTACATCAGCTAGATACGTTTTACAATGCATTGAATGCTAATGATCAAGATTCATTGAATTCTGCTGCGGGTGGAACCTCTTATTGGATAATCCTCGTAAATGCTTCAGAAATAATCAAGGCAGTAATCCAAGGTTTCGTATCACAAACAAGGCAGTCGTTGCAAAGTGAGTTCGAATTTCACTACTCTCCAGGAATTTCACCAGATGTGCTGCTCTTACAACGAAGTTTCTGAACTTAAGACATGATGAAGACTAGCTTGTCGAAAAGAGCAAATAGTCCCAAGCTCCCGTCAACCCCTAAACGCGATTGAGCAGAGTTGATGGTAACTTTGTGGAGGTGCTCATTCGTTTAGAAAACTGTCCCAGCCACAAATGGTAAACATATAATCAGCGACAACATTCCGAAGAGTACGTTTGCACAAGCTGCTGCAGAAGACCCAATTTTATCAAAGGCAATACAAATTTTAGACCTCCGATGGTTGCAAACCAAATCCGACCTCCTGGTTTTCCTCCGATTCAAAACAATCAAAACCGTTTTAATCAGAATCAAGGAAATAATTTCAACCAAAATCGAGGAACCAATTCCAATCAAAACCGTGGAAATAACTTCTACCAAGGACAAGTGTATCAACCTCCGACCAGTCAACCACCAGTTTACCAAGCTCAACCTTATCAAGCTCCTGCTCAGCAAGTGCAAGGTGTTTCAAAGACCGATTTTGAGAATTATGTCAAGGCTAATGATGCTGTATTGAGAAATATGCAAAATCAGGGCCAAGGTCTACAAAATCAAATAGCCAATTTAACAGACATGCTCTCCAAATTCGTGAATGCCAATACCGCTTCATCTTCGGGTACGGGAACTCTCCCAAGTAACACGGTTACTAACCACGATAAGGATGACTTGAAAGGTTTTAACAGTACCACTCCGGAAAGTGGTTTGTGCTTATAAAGACCGCAAATTCCTATTACTTCTTCTCCTAAAGTAATGGAACGTGAGACCGAGGTCACAAAGGACACGATGCCTCCTGCTAATAACGGAAGCAACCGAAGACATCCAACCGATCGTTGTCCCCTGTTGTCCATCATGAATCAATCTCTAAGCCTACATGCTCCAGTTAGTGCTTTCGATACATAAGACAAAAAGCACATCAATTCCATTTCCTTCCAAGAAAAAATGATGAAAGGCGTCGTGAAAAAGCTAACGACCAAATTGAGAAATTCCTACGAAATCTTTAGAGATTTGAGTTTTTTTTTTTTTATTTTCCGAAATTAGCTTTACGGATCCTTGAGCTTATGAGCCAAAATTCGCCTCGACTCTAAAAACCTTAATCGAAACAAAGAAAAGTTAAGTGAAATGGCTAGAACTCCATTGAACGAGAATTGCTTCGGATGTTCATCCTAACAAGTTACCGAAAAAACTTGGAGACCCTGGCCGGTTCATATTCCATGTGATTCTCCCGGGATTTGACTACGATGCAAACGCCCTTGGCCAGATCTTGGCGCGTAGCATTAATCTTATGGCCATATTCTGTCTATGGAGAAAAATCTATCTCTTCCTGAACTAAACCCCGACTTTGCATGACACTTAGAACCTGCCAGACCGTATTCGATCTCCGAACCAACGGTATCGCTAAAGACGCTCTATGAAACGGTGGGAAAGTTCCAATTTCTAGTAGATTTTGTGGTCGTAGATTTTGAGCCAGACCCCCCGAGTACCTTTAATTCTCGGGAGGAGTTTCTTAAAGACCAGTCGTGCATTGATAGATGTATAACGAGTAGGTGAAAGTAACCTGATTCGTGTTGAGGCAAGAGGCCATCACATTCAATCTGGACCAAATTTACGACGATACAGCATCAATTATACTATCAATATGACTGGCAAACCGGAATTGACTACATTGATATGACTGTGAAAGGATAGTCTCAAAAGTTCTTGTTTCTCAAACTGATCTCGAGTGGCAATCCTACACCTTACTAAATGATTCCAATTGTTTCTACTTCTTTCCAACTTTACAATCTAACCTCCATTGGGGACAGTGGATCATTCTATCCTTTCCGAAGAAGCCGACTCTTTTCGTAGCTATAGAGGATGATCCCAACTTCACGGAAGTTTGATCCCAACGTATTATGACCCGATGGGGACATTCTTCTCCCTCGAAAGCAATTCTTAATAGTGATCCTTCACCACCTCCAAACCAAGGAAATTATTTTCCAGAAAAGATCGAAAAGGATCTTAAAATTTGTGAAACAAACAATGAAAAATCTTTAGTTAATGAGCCCCCTGAGGTTGAACTCAATACTTGCCACCATCAACTAAAGATTTTTCCAGTGTTTGTTTCACTAATTTTAAGATTTTTCGAGTTTCTGGAAAATAATTATCCTTGGTTTGGAGGTGGTGAAGGATCACTATTAAGAATTACTCGAGAAGTAAGAATGTCCCACATCGAGGGTCATAATACGTTGGATCAACTTCCGTGAAGTTATGATCAACCTCTATACAAGAAAAGAGTCGTGCTTCTTCGAAAAGGATAAAATCACTGTCCCAAATGGAGTTAAAGTTGGGAGAAGTGAAGTAGAAAAACAATGACATAAGATTAAGATAGAGGTAGAGATTGCCACTCGAGATCACGTTTTGAGAACCAAGAACTTCTTAGAGAATATTCCTTCACATCATACAATGAGCGACGTCAATTCGTCTTTTGTGCCGTCATATGATTGTAATAACATAGAATTTTATCTCGAAATTTGGTCCAAGATTGAATGTGATGGCCTCTCTTTGCCAACAAGAAAGGTTATTTCACCTTCGTAATACATCTATCAAAGCAACCAGCGACTGGTCTTATAAGCAAACTCCTCCCGAGAATTAAAGCTACTCGGGGGTCTGGCTCAAAGGAATATCATAGCGACCACAAAAATTTACTAGAAAATTGACTTTCCACCGTTAAATAGAGTCTTAGCGAGACCGATTGGTTATCAGAGATCGAACGTCTGCTAGTTCCTAGTGCATGCAAGTCGGGGTAGTTCAGGAAGAGATAGATATTTCCCATACAGAACTATGGCCATAAAGATTAATGCTCGCCGCCAAGGATCGGACTCATAGGCGTTGCATGTATTGAATCCCCGGAGAATTCACATGGGAAATAAGAAACCGGCCAGGTCTCCAAGGTTTTGGTAACTTTGTTTTAGGATGACCACCGAGAGCAATTCCGTTTCAATGGAGTTCTACGCCATTTCACTTAACTTTTTTCTTGTTTCCGATTACAAGGTTTTTAGATCGAGCAATTTTTTGCATAAGCATCAAGAGCATCCGAAAGCTAATTTCGAAACTCAAATCTCTAAAGATTTTCGTATCAATTTCTCACAATTTGGTCGATAGCTTTTTCACGACGCCTTTGCATCATTTCTTCTTGAAGGAAATTGGAATGATGCTTTTGTTTTAGGCATCGAAGCATAACTGGAGCATTTACGGGCTTAGAGATTTGAGATCATGATGGACAACCGGACCAAACCGAAGGTTGGATGTCTTCGTTGCTTCCGTTAAATTATTGCACCGGGACGTGCATCCGTGTCCTTACGCGTCGACCTCGGTCTCACGTTCCATTACATTCAGTCTGAGAAAATGTTAATAGTGCACATTGTCAGGGAGTCGCATTAGGAAAACCAACACCACTTCAGTGTGGTGTACAACCTTTCTCACAGTCCTCCTTCGGGTTTCTACGGTAACCGCTCGTGTGTTACTTGGGAGATGATACAATCGTACCCAATATGAACGTAATCTATCGAGGCATCTATTCACGAATTTTGGAGAGCATGTCTGCGTTAAATTGCGAGCTATTTGATTATTGTAAGAGCCTTGGCCCCTGATTTGCATGTTTCTCAATACAGCATCATTAGCAATTGACCAAATTCTCTAAAATCATTCCTTGAAACACCTTGAGCACATAGCAGAGCATGAGTCAATGATAAGTGTTGAAGAGCTATTCAGTAAATCTGTGGTTGACTGAGGTCGGAGTTGATTACCCTTCAGTCCTTGGTAGGAAAGTTATTTCCACGGTTTGATTGGAATAGAGGTTTCATCGCGTTTTTTGGTTGAAATTGTTTCCTTGATTCAGGATTGAAAGGTTTTAGATTGTTAATGAATCGGAGGAAAACCAGGAGGTCGGATTGATTTGCAACCATAGAGGTCCAGAATATGAGTATATTGCCTTTGATTAAAAATTGGTGCAGCACTTGTGAAACGTACTCTTATCAGACGAATGTCATTGTCCTGATAAATGTTATCCATTTGTGGCCTTGCACAATTTTACTATACAATGAGAGCACCTCCCACAAGTCTTACACAACTCTGGCTCACATCGCTTTTACGGGTACTGGGAGCTTTTGATGCTCATTTGCTTTTCGACAAGCTAGTCCTTTCATCATGTTCTTACACATAGTTCAAAACTTACGGCTTTTGTCTAAGGAGCAGCAACATCTGGTGAAATTCCGAGAGTAGATGAATTCGAACTCACTTTGGCAACGACTGCCTTGTTTCGTGAATTATGACGAACCTTTGGGATTTTACTCTATGATATTTATCTCAGCATTTACGAGGCATTCTTAACCAAAAAGATTTTGACCGACCCGCGAGCAGTATTCAATGAATCTTGAGATTCCATAAGCATACAACCATTGTAAAACGTATCTAGCTTGATAGTAATACAGAAAATCCATGATGCGTGGGCATGAGCTCGAAGAAGGTCATAAGTCTGATAATCGATCATACAAGCCGTCGTAAACACATTCGTCAATATCTTTGTTGAATCTCGTGATTTCTCACCAATTTCTTAATTAAATTGTATAAAATATTTAAATAATGATAATATTTTCAAATCTCAATTTTCAAATATTCTTATAATTAGTTTAATTATTTCATATATAAAATATTTTCATTTTAAATTTTTTAGGGGGGGGGGGGGGTGGGGGGGGGGGGGGGGAATATAAATTTTCACAAATCGTTAATTCTAATATATTAAAATATATATAATTTTTTAAATATACAACAACTAATTCAAATTAACATAAATAAATTAAAGGGCTTTATTAATATAAATTTAATTATTAAAATTAATTTAATTTTAAATATTAATAATAAAGACAGTTACCCGGATAATTTTTAACAAATTTTTTCAAAAGTATTTAATAAACATAAATATACGAACTGCACATGATCATGAACAAATGTACGAAGATGATAATTATAAATAAAAATCACACAGTTAATAGTTCAATCAAAAATTATTATATTTTTAATTTGAATTATTTTATAATTAAATATATTTGAGAAATTTTTATCTTCATTTATATCAAATAAACGTTATTTCAATCTTTATTAAAACATTTTTTATATATACAAATACAATTCGAAAATATACTACACACATCATAACACATTTCAATATAAAACCATCAATATTTCAAGAAATTTCATATACGTGCGAGCAACAAGAATAAAACACAGTTTCATTTATTCTAATTTATGTAATATTTAACATAATATTAAGTTAAATATAAATAAATAAAAATAAAATTTTTCGTATAGTATCGACTACAAGATCTATTGTCGTTATTTTCTTAAGCGAGAAAGAATTGATTAATGAATTTTGAAAACAAAATCATCCACGTCAAAATTTAACGCAGGAGGTTTCGTGTTTTTCAACGCCAAATCTGGGACTGAACCTTCTCTCAAGAGAAAACGAAAAAAGCATAAGCTTAATTGACGTGCTCGGGATATCTGGGAATTTCATTGTTGAGGTAATCTTATTGAAATACCGATCTGTTAGTCATGTGGATCCCCTTACATGTCCAAAAACAGCTTGTGTTTGTGAACAAGAATTGATTAAACCATCTCTCTCAACTCAAGAATTAGCAATGATACTTATCACAGAGAGAATATAAACATATTGCATCATCCGTACCCCTCGATGGGTGGCTTGGAGGCAATATTGAGCGAGCCGATAGTATGGTTCATCAGTCCATCGGACCTACGGGGAGAGAGGACTGGATTTTCAATCAGGTTTTTACAAGATTTAAATGTGTTCAACTAGCATTGGTTGGTGAGTGCCTGTTGGTGTATTGGATAGTATAGCGAGGGAAGATTACGAGATTGCGTGGAACCGAAGTGCGCGAAGCACTAAAAAAGAAATTTTACGACACTAATTTCTTACTTTGTTTTTTTTGGTTTATCAAAAGTAAATTCACAATTTATTTTAATAACGGACAACGAAACAAGACAACTTAAACCAAATAATCGACAAGCTTCTCGGTAACTCTTCGAAAAGAAAAACGCACAAAGGAGCGGAGGAATAGGAAAGCGCGAAGCTATTAAAAACTTATTTTCCGTATAAGGTCGTAGTTACAAGGAACAACGCCTTATACCCCTCTTTTGGTTTGTTTATCTTTAAAAGGGGAACCGAATACCTCCGCTAGGAACACCAAAGGCAAGTTTTTGGATGCTTGGTTCGGGAACTTAGTAATGGATAATACTTCAGTTGAAAGTATTATATGTTGGTGTTCTTTTACCAACTTGATTGATTTTTATTGATAATTAAAGACAATGTTTTTATCTTTTTGGTTTTTTTAATATAATAAATTATACTAAAAAGCAAAATGAAAATATTTGTGACGTACTTTTAGGTTTTATGTTTTATAAAGCAAATAACTTCAAGAATGAAGGGTCTTCAAAAACTAAGTTTCAAACAGTATGGATAATCGACTCACATCCTCCCCGGCAGCGGCGCCAAAAATTGATTAATGGAGTTTAAACTAACACATTTATATATATAATATATAATAAAATATATATTATAAGTATAATCTAAAAATAATCAATGAAACCGAGAAGCAGTATAGAATATTCCCGGGTCGTTTATCCCCAACGAGGCTGTGCTTGAAAATATGTACAGTCGAAAAAGTGGAATTGAATTGGTATTATTGAAGAGAGGATTAGAAAGCTAAATTATCTACTAATGTGCAAAAACGATTAAGAAAAAAAACCTAAAAATTATGAGAAAAAATAAAATAAACGAGAGCACGAGCCCCGAACAAGGAGTCAAAAACCTAAATTCTTAAAAATTAACCCTACAAAGAAGTTTTTACCTCTAATCTACTCTAGGTGACTAATAATGAAGAATGAAAAAGACTAGACAGAAAATGGAGTTAAAATGAGCTTTAAAAGGAGAAAACGATAACGGGGTTTGAATCCCGTTCTTTAAAAATTAAATTTTTGCAAAAACGACCTTACGAAAGTTTACTATAATTCCTACGTGAAAACTGAATAGCAAGAAAATTTTTAAAAAAAGAAAAATATTTTGTGTGATTTTTAGATTAATTTTTTAATTAATTAAAAACATATTGAAAAGACAAAATAAATGATTAAAAATACTAGACGTTTATAAAAAAATCTCAAAAAAATTACAGAAAATAGCTTAAGATGTGCTGGTCCTAGAAAAATAAAAGCTGGAAAAATTGGCTTATAAATAAACCTGAAATAAGCAGATAAGGGGCCCCCCCCCCCTGCATGCTTTTTTGGGCTAAAAGTGGTTATATAATTAACCACTTGAGTCTTTAATGAAAAAGACCCAAGGGCGTGCTGGTAAGTGGAGGTGTGTGTGGATGAAGAGGGGCAGACAAGTCCTGGCCCTCTCTTTTTTTTTATAGTGCTACAGGTACCACTTTTTTCTCTCTCTTTTTTATACACTTATCAATCACAATTACACTGCAACTTTTTCTCAAACTCCCACTACTCTTTATAACCAAGCAACCAAAAATTACAGCTCAGAAACAAGCACACAAAATACGACAGACAGCAACATGCATTAAAGCTCACCAGCACTACAAAAGGCAACAAAGAGCTTGTCTCTTCTTCTTCTTGGATTTTTAACAAGCCAGAAACTAAGACCAAACTCAGAAAATGCGAAACAGGCTACCCAACACAAGCTGTCTAAATAACCACCACCTGATACAGCTCCTCATTATAAGTACACCACACAAAAAAACCCAATGCCGAAACCACAAAGAATCAAGCCAGGAGATGCATATGACAATCTTATAAGCCACAAATATGAGCACAGCAAATCAGACCTACAGAAAGGATCACCTTTTAGAGCTTAGACAGAATAAGCACTAAGAATCGTAGTCCTAAGCTATAAAGGACGGCTAGGGCTGAAGGTGTGCTTATAGGCTATCTAAAAAACAAAAATTCCGAGGGGTCTAATGACAAATTCTAAGCAAGAAATGGGACACTGCCAAACAACAGGGTGCTAGCACCCAGGAGCAAATTTTTTATAAGCTAAACACCCTTAAGTGCAAAAAAGCTCTCTATATATAAGCGCTGTACAAACTGGCTATTGAAAACTTAGAAACAAATAAACAGTGAAAACAATAAAAAGAGCAGTCAAAATGAGCTCTATGCTCAAAAATTAAAATGTCTAAAAATAAGGTTTTATGTCTGAAAATAGGATTGAAAAATGCTATTTTTATCATCACTACCTACACAACAATATATCGACACGTCATGAAAAAGTCTTGACAGATTTGAACAAAACTAAAAGAAAACCAAAGAAACTTAACCCATTCTATTTGACACTAACATGAGACCACAAATCAAGACTTAGAAGCTGAATAAGATGGCTTAATCAAATCACACTAAAAATTTATTTGTGACACCAAAGATCTTTAAAGACTTACTAAGAACAGAGAAAACATGAGATATTTCACAACTTATAAAAACTTGTGAAAAACATATTATCTTAGCGTTATGCTTAAAAAGCGGCTTGGCCAAAGGAATGCGTCTTATGACCCAAATGGTATATCTTCCCACCCCAAAATGACTCCATTTACTCCCCTTGACCCATTTAAGTATGAAAGGGTCTTTTAAGACTGATTTTGAGAGTTTTAAGGGTAGGTTTTGGCAAAACAATTAACAAGAAACAAGTATTGAGCACAAATGAGCAATAAGCCAGCAAGAATAAGTACTAGAATAAGCTATAAGCAATGAGCATTTATAAAGTAAAATGGGCAGATTAACACAAATTCTTAAATAAAAAGCAAATAAGCAACAAGGAAAGACAATGAGCATACAAAACACATAAATAAGCAAGAAAGGCAACAAATAAGCACAAAGAAGCTTATGAATAGTAAATAAGCAGAAAAATGAGAAATAGGCCACTTACAAAAGTTCAATGCTAATTGGCAAATGAGTAAGCCTTGAAAAGCTTATACACCCTTTCCTAAGTGCTTACCCAAGCTCTAAAACCCATAAGCTCTTCCTGTTGTAGCTTATCTTCCTTTTAGCTTTATTCTTATATATATATATATATATATATATATATATATATATTGATTTTTGAAGACAGAATTTAAAGGAGGGTTTTATAAAAGATTTAATGACTCAAATACTTTTATAAAACTTTGAGAACAATGTTAAAACAACAAACAAGCTCAAGTGACATTAGTTAAGAAAAACATGTAAATTTTGCATAAGAATAAAGTTACAAGAAATTTAAATGACAAGTAATAAAAGACTGAAAGGTAAATGACAATTAAATTAAGAACATGGAGCATGTCTCACATAACAAATCAAAGTACTAACTAGTCTTTTTACAAGCTTTTGAGCCATGAATAAAGCTCTAATTTTTCATTATACAAACTCAAGCTAATCTATCATTGCTAGATATAACTAAAAACCTAATGTATCGTGTGCTATCTCTTTTCTGAGTAGCTCTAGCTGTTTTTGTTTCCTTGGTGAGTGAGAATCTCAAAATCAGCTTGGCCATAACATCTATTCTTGTTGTCCCAATCAGTGATCTCCAACCCTTTATTTTTGTCATGTTCATTGCCCAACATGTCTCAATTGGATTTGCCAAGGATATATATGATAGGGTGGCGGTGTGATAGGACAAAGGGTTTTGCGTTGTTTGCAGTCACAATCACCACGAAATGTGGTGTGTTTGATGAATCGGCGGTAAAAATTTCTGGGACGGAAGCTGAAACATGACAATAACAGGTTTAAACTTTGGGGACTTGGCAACTTTAGTCCCCCAAAGTGTATTGTCCCTTTGCAATTTTCGTCCTTGTGGGTTTAACAGATTTAGGAAATAGGCAGTTTTATCCCATGAGGGTTATACATGAAATTGCAAATGAAGTCCTTGTGTGGGGTAAACAAACATAGAGAAAAAAGGCAGGACAGCCCTTGTGGTATGACTTTTGGTATTTGGCAGTTTCAGAGCCCCCATAAACTTCATTTGGGCTTTCTGTACATTATTGAGATTTGGCCGTTTGGTTTTATAAGGGAAATGGGCTTAAAGACTAGATAATTTGTTGGGCTTGCCCGGCCCACTAACTGGGTACGGAAGTCTGGGCCCAATCTTAGCAATCTTTTACGTTTCGGCTATCGTTTTTCGATCTCTTTCGAACCAATCCCGAGTTGAACTTTGACTTTTTTTGCTTCATCAAAATTCACAAACGTTCTCTGAGTCGATCCAAAATTTTCTGAGTTTTCCAAACCCTTTTTTTGAACCTCTTGAGCCTTAGTATTTCGCGCTATCTTTCCAAATCACATAGCTTAGTTTTGTCGGCTTTAGCTTTTTTTTTGTACCATTAGTGAATATCCCGTACCTCTATAGCACAGACAAACACAAAAACAGGCATTATATCATGGCATTGTATAGTGCTATTTTGGTCGTTCTAAGGTCGATTTAAGGTAAAAGGCTTTCTATGGTGGTATTTAAACACATACCATTATGGATCTGTGGCTAAGAATGTAAATACTTTTGGAGAAGTGTTAAGTGCGGAAATAATGATGTTATATGATGTAGAAAGTCAATGGTAGAATATTTACACATATGCGTAGAACAGTTATCACATGTAATGAGAACATGATGGAATGAGACATTACATGCGTAAGTGTTTGAGCTAAGTAAAATGCATAGGATTGCATTTTAGATAAGATGTTATGAAAATATATGAATCGGAGCAAGTGAATGTGTAAATGTTTAAATTATGAAAAAGTTGCTTAATTGAAAATTATTATGTATTGAGAATAAGTGCTTATATGTATTACTAATAAAGGGTTGATGTATAATAAGTCATGCAAGTATAGAGAACATGATAAAGTATTATATGCGATCTAGAGTATGATATGCATAAAGTTCGAGATTATATGGTATTAAAACGAATGCATAGGTACATCAATGTTGATATATAAGTATGAATGATGAGTTGAATGGATTAATAAGTGTGTCTTAAAGTAAACCAAATGTGAGGTTTATATACGTGAAAAAGTCTAATGGATTAAAAGGATGTATTGGTATAGAATTGATCATGAGGTTAACGTGCGGGGGTGACAGGCAAAAAAACAATTATTTCCTCATATGGAAGAAGCCACTATAAAAAATGTAATAAACGAGAATGACAAGTATCATTTGGATCTTGTAAAATATAATGAAAGATGATAAAGTGTGAGTTAAAATTACGTAAGGCAATAAAAAGTGGAAATGGAAAAGTATATGATTAGAAAAGTACGTAAATGAAAAAAAGGGTAAAGAATGATAAATTTAAACATAGCTTGGATCCAGTGTGAAATGTAATGGTATCCTTGGGGATAGCTTAAGAATGTTAATGATGAATGTAATGGTATCCTCCAGGCATGGCCACACTGTAAAGTGTAAAGTGTCACACCTGACGTTACGAAATCGGAGTACCTTACGTGGCAAGGGTACGGGTAAAGTCCCTTTAAGGGAATGTGTATAATGAACTCTAGATCCAATGGCTAAAAGAGGTAAAAAAAATATAAAAATGCATCGCGCAAAAAGTATAAAAGAATGTGAGTCGAAAATGTAACACATATGGAAAAAGGTTGACAAGTCAAATGTGTGCAGTAATAGTAGTTGGAGTGTTTATTTCGAAAGTCGTAATACACTAAGGATTGATTAAATCTCCTTATTTAATGATGGGACGACTCTCATCATTTAAATAAAGAAATAGTGAATCGCCAAACCATAGTCTTCTATATTCTTCCTTAATTGCATTGATTGAGACGCTTCTCAATGTAAATAAAGAAGTATAAATGAGTGGGCTTATGTGTTCTCGGCATAGCATTGGAGGGATTAAAGAAGTAGAAAATAAGATTCAAAAATTAGTTGGACATCGTAGGGAAATCATAAGCATACAGGTGAAATCTAAGAATTTGAATGCGAGCATTAAATAGAGACTTTAGGAGAAACCTACGTTTTAGACGTTAAGAGTATAAGTCGAAGGACAAAAGTTTGAATTGAGGTTATAGTATACCTTATGGCATGGTGTAATGACTATGGTGGTCGCTAAGTATTATTAGTACTTTAATGTGAAATTGGAAGGTAATAGTCAAGGTTTGACTTTATGTAGTCAAAGTATTAAATTTTCCCAAGTAACTTATAGTCCTTGGCAAAAATTATCTAAAAAGAAGTAAAGAAAGAAAAGTGTTATAATGGAAATGATAAATAGTAATGGTAAGATGGCTATGGTAAATATGAAAGTATTAACTAATGTTTGACTTACATTAAGTCAAGATAATGCAATTTCTCAAGTGACATATAGTCCTTGATTGAAAGTTTAGAAGAAAATTAAGTAAAAGCATTGAATAATAGTAAAAAATGGTTAATTAAATGATTATTTAGCCATAAAATATGTCTTAAACGACATAATGACCTTAATAAGAGTTGTAATGTAATAGAATCATGGATGTTATAAAATGGTTTAAGGCTTGGTGTTGTATTTTAGTATGTTTGGAAATTACAAGATCATATAGATCATTGCAAGCAAACGGATGAATGAAGGAAAGTGTATGAATGGAAGGGATGTGACCAAGTTATGATTATTATTAGACAAGTGATTTCGGGGATGAAATCTAAATAAGGAGGTAGATTTGTAACACCCCAAAATCAGTTTTTAAGTATTTAATTACGAAAAGGCCATTAGGTAAGTTTGACTATGAATTCAATAGTCTAAATGTGCCAAGAGACTTAAGCATCTATCTGGCAGAACTAATACAACGTATTGGTAAGTGTGAATACGGCGTATTGATACAAGAATGGAAAAAAAAAATATCTTTTTATGGGGGCCCCCCCCCCCCCCCATTTGTTGGGTTAATGAATACGGAGTATTGGTAGTCTAGCATGGATACAGCGTATCCATGGGTATGGATACGACATATCAGTTAAGTCAAGTACATAGTAATATGGAAGTAGAAAGTATAATGTGTAACTTTTGTGAGAGAATAAGACCTAAGGTACTAAAGTTGCCAATGAGCGTGGGCAAACATATAACCAAAAAATACTCTGGATACTTCCTCAATTTATCCAAAAATTCCAGAGAGAGTGGATGTATTGTGTTTCCTCAACAACCCTACGCGACACGACAATCGAGCGGGAACAACCACGCGTACAAGGTCCGCATCGGATAAATTAATCGAGGAATCAACGCGCTCGCCCAACACTCAAAGGAAGTTAAAAGCCATTCATAATCAAAGAGTTAAGCCCTAGCAATGATCCTCCCTCAAGTAAGTACCTCTAATTATGAGTTAATTGAAGAATTAAGGGTTAGAGTTCATGTAACCTAAATTGGAGGTTTTGGGTAATTATAGTGCTAAACCAAGAATTAAGGTGTTTTTAAATATGGGTTAAGATAATTTAATGATTTAAGAAAAATTGGTGATTTTGGGTTATGATCAAGATATGGTCATATTAAAGATAGAGTTGGGTTTGGTTATAATTATGGGTGTGTTTAGACACCTTTGATTATTATGTAAATTAGGAGTGTTTATATATGTATTCATGATTTTTAGTTAAGATGCAAGTAAGAAAGATGATGATGATTGTTGCTAATTTAGCTTGGATTCAAGGTAAGTAAACTGGTTATAATATGGTATTATATTGGTGTATCACTTTGTGTATATGTGATTAATGTTATTAATATTTGGAAGTTTTGAGTTATGTGTTTAGTTTAAGAATGATAAGAAGCTAGTTTGGCATAACTAGCTATAGAGGAAGTAGACTAGAATAGATGAAGCTAAGGTATGTGTTGACCATGATGTTATTGAATGGTTATGCTTTAAGTGGTTATAGATTTCTAATAGTTATTATGAGGTGATGAATTAATGTTAAAGGTTTATGATGCATAATGTATGATTAATATATGATATCATGTTATCTTTCGTTTTACTTACTAAGTCTCGTGCTTACAATTTAGTGTTTAACCATTTTGTAGGTTCTTGCAAAGAAGGTAAAGCATTTGGTAAAAGGTTAAGATTCAGAAGCAAGGAATAGAAGTATTAAATTACACTTAGGAGCTTAGTTTAGATATTAAGCTCCATCATGTTGAACCCCACCCTAAGTTTTATGTTAAAGTGTCGCAAAGTGATTTATAAATGTTTGTCATCGTGTGTCAAGTAACTTGTATATACAGAAGTTAAAGTGGGTAAGTCAATTGTTATAGTAGGTGTTAAAGTGTTTGTGAAATGGGTCAAAAAGGGGTGTTTGGCAAAAAAAACCGTTACATTATAAAGTATGTTGTAGTGGGTCGTTAAGACCACAAACGTTATGTAATGGTTTAATATGAAGTATAAATGAGTTCTAGAAGTTTTTGTAAAGTATCGAGTCTCAAAAGTCAAGTTTTATGTAAAAAGGGCTTTTATGCATAATGTTTCTGCAGGTTCTGGGTCTGTTGGTCCAATATGGCGTATCCAAGTTTGTGGATACGGCGTATTGAAGTTTAGGGGTTATACGGCGTATCTTTTCCATGGATATGGCGTATCCATGTCTGATGATCCAGTTTTTTGGTTGATCTTGTTTATGTCGTAAAAACTAAACCGTAAAGAGTTAAAAGGCGTGCTTTATATCGTTAGAAAGCTATTTGAGTCTATTTTATGTTATTGATACTTCCAAGAGTCGAATAGTAATGTATTTTGATCAGTTTATTAAGAAATGACAAAAGGTCATTTCTGGTCATCCGTTCGAGCAAAAAGTTTTAGTTTTTGGTCAAATTTAGAGTCGGATAAGGGGCGTTTCAACTTGGTATCAGAGCTTTGGTCTAAGTGAAGTAGATTTCCATGATAGGTTGCCTAAACTTAGACCACTCGTAGACGCGTATGTCGTAAGTATAAGTAGCGAAGAATGTGAATGCCTTAGTTATAAGGTAGTTAGTACTTGCGGCTTTGATTAAGATGATGTTTAGACATAGAATGATTATAAAATGTGAGACATGTTATTTTTCCATAGACTCAAGGATTATGATTGTGGCTAAGAATGTAAAATACTTATTGGAGAAGTGTTAAGTGCGGAAATATATGTTATATGATGTAAAGTATAATCTAAAAATTACATCATGAAACCGAGAAGTAGGTATAGAATATTCGGGTGTTTTCTTTCCCCAACGACATCCGGACTATATGCTGCTACTTGAAAATCTGTACCCCCAGTACTGCGAAGTTGGAATTTAGTAATGGTATTAATGATTAAAGAAGGATTAGAAGCTAAATTAATCTACTAAGTGCAGGAAACTTGATTAAGAAAAAAAACTAAAATATCTGAGAAAAACCAAAATAAACGAGAGCACGAGCCCTAACCGAACTAAGGGTCAAAAACTCTCAAAAAAAAAAAATTGCTTAAAAACATTAACCCTACAAAGAAATTTTCTACCTCTTAATCTACTCTAGTATGACTGAATAAATGAAGAATGAAAAAGTCTAGATCTGAAAAATCGGAGTTAAAATGATAGCATTAAAACGAGACAAAACTGAGAACACAGGTTTGAATCCTCGTTCTCTTAAAAATTTTAATTTTTTGCAAAAACGACCTGTCACGAAAGTTTTTATTTTTCCTACAGTGAAATTGATAAAGAACATTTTCTAAAAAAGAACAATATTTTTTGATTTTCTTATTTATTTTTTTATTAATTAAAAACAGATTAAAGAAATAAATATTAAAAAATACTAGCGTTTTATAAAAAATCTCAAAAAAAAGTATAGAAAATAGCTTAAGATGTGTTGGTCCTAGAAAAATAAAAGCTGGAAAAGTTGGCTTATAAATAAGCCTGAAATAAGCAGATAAGGGGCTGAATGCTTTTTGGCCTTAAAGTTTTATATATTAAACCAATTGGCATCTTTAAATCTCTTTTTAAATACGATCGCCAAGGGCGTGCCCCTTGGGTAAAAAAATAAAAAACAAAAAAAATGGAGTGTGTGTTGAGGGAAGATTGGTGGCAGGTATTCTTTTTTTTTTTTTGAGTCCTGGCCTTCATCCTTTTTTCTTATAGCTGCTACGAGTACCACTTTTTTCTCTTTTTTTAAATAATCTGTATCGAGTCACATTAAGCTGAACATATTTCATATAACTATCATATTTTAGACAAGCAACTAAATAGCCTAGAAAAAGCCACAAAAAGTCAGACGAATGCTTAAGTAAGCTAAAGGCCCACAAAGGGCTTTTCTTTTTGGATTCTTTAGCCCAAATAAGCAATGAAAATGGAAAGGCAGCCAAACAAAGGACTAAATAACCACACCTGCATAAGTAATAAGTACAAAAATAAGCAAGCGGAAAAACACAGATAAGCCAGAGATGCCATATGATCTATAAGCCAAAGATGCAAGCGCAAAACAAGACCTAAGGGCTCACTTTGAGCTTAGAAATAAGCACTAAGGGAATGATAATAAAAAGACAAACAAAAGGGATCCGAAAGCTTAAGGCTGGCTAGGCGCACTTAAGGTTGAGCTTATAGGCTATACTAGAAAAACAAAAATACCCACTTCGGTATAAATGAAAAATAAGCAAGAAAAAGGACATGCCAAAAAGGGTGCTAGCACCAGCTGAAAATTTTTTATAGTATAAAAGATGATAAGCAGATTATAAATATCTAAGCTAAATGGGCTTGAAACTTAGAAATAAGTGAAACAGATGGAAAATAGCTTTAAAATGAGCTTATGCTAAAATTAAATTTCTAAAAACAAGTTTAATGTCTGGCAAAATAGCTTTCCCCCCCCATTTGATTGAAAAATGATATTAATTACTAAAATACTGACTTGAAAAAGGTCTTGACAGATCTAGAACAAATTCTAAAAGAAAACCACAGCCATAATAACCCATTCTATTTTGACACTAACATGAGACACAAACTCAAGACTTAAGAAGCTGAAATAAGATGCCCTTATCAAATTCACACTAAAAATTCTTATTTTGAAACCAAAGATTTTAATGGATTTACTATGAACCTTGTAAATGATATTTATTAAACTTTAAAAACTTGGAAAAAACAGATTAGTAGTTGCTTAAAAAGGCTGCTCAAGAAAGTCTCATGACCCAAATCGTTTTTCCACCCCTAAAAAAGACCCATTTAACTCTCCTTTTCCCAAACACCATTAAGTATGAAAGGGTCTTCTTAAGACTGATTTTGAGAGTTTTATAGGCGTAGGTTTTGGCAAAAATTTAAACATAGAAACAAGTAGTTGTGCACAACATGAGCCCAATAAAGCCAGCAGCGAATAAGCTACTCAGAATAAGCTATAAGCAATGCAGAATCATTTATAAAGTAAAATGGGCCCAGATTAACTCAAATTCTAAAATTAAAAAGAAATAAGCAACAAGCGAAAGACATGAGCCATACAAAACACATTTAATAGTCAAGCGAACAGGCAACAAATAAGCCACAAAGAAGCTTATGAATAGATAAATAAGCAGAAAAATGAGACTATAGGCCCACTTTACAAAGTTCAATGCTAAATATGGCCAATGAGTAAGCCTTGAAAGTCTTCATACACCCTTTTCCTAAGTGCTTACTCCAAGCTCTTTTATTGCCCTTTAAAAACATAAGCTCTTCCTGTTGGTAGTTATCTTCCTTTAGTCCTTTTTATTTTAATATTATTATAGTATAATGTTATACTAACTCTATATATCATGTTATATTTGAGACAGAATTTTAAAGGAGGGTTTTATAAGATTAATGGACCTCAAATACCTTTTTTAAAACTTTCCGTAGAACAATGTTAAAACAACAACAACCTCAAGTGACATTTATGTTAAGAAAAACATGCTAAATTTTGCATAAGAATAAAAGTTACAAGAAATTTAAATGACAAGTAATAAAAGACTGAAAAGGTATAATGACCAATTAAATTAAGAATGCAAGTATCTAAATAAGTACAACATAGTTGTTTACAAAGCTTTTGCCTTGATAAACTTCTAAAAAAAAATAATTTAATACTAAAGCTATTACGTTGTAAATATATACTAACAATCCTTAATGTATCTAGTGACTTAGTTTTCTGAGTAGATTGACAAGCTGTTGTGTTTCTTTGGTGATGTGAGAAGCCTCAAACCATCTTGGCTCATTCATCTATTCTTCGTTTCCAATCAGTGATCTCATCCCTTATGATGTTGTCAGTTTATTTTGCGCCGAAATCAAGTGTCAAATTAGGATGCCATAGGTGTATTATGAAGGTGGATCGGTGTGTTAGGACAAAAAAGGTTTTGTAGTTGTTTTTTAACACACACCACACACCGGTAAATCACACAATGTGTGTGTTTCATAATGGCGGGAAAATTTTGGGAGGGAAGATGAACAGTGATAATAACAGGTTATAAACTTTGGGGACTTGGCAACTTTAGTCCCCCAAAGTGTATTGTCCCTTTGCAATTTTCGTCCTTGTGGGTTTAACAGATTTGAGCAATAGGACAGCTTTTACCCCCTGAGGGTCTATCACATGAATTGCAACATAAAAAAAAATCAAAAGGACCAGTCCTTTGTGCTGGGGTAACTTTAGCAGAAAAAAACCAGCAGGAACTAGCCCTTGTGGTTATTACCTTTGTCGTATGGCAGTTTAGCCTCTATACTTCATTTGCGGGACTTTTACCATTAGATGATCCTTGGGCCGT
The DNA here is from genome assembly GCA_026074375.1 of Tanacetum coccineum. NCBI lineage: Eukaryota > Viridiplantae > Streptophyta > Magnoliopsida > Asterales > Asteraceae > Tanacetum > Tanacetum coccineum. Next base: position 28,156 of record BQNB010013645.1, read on the forward strand.
TTGGTTTAATATAAGCCGGAAATGGGCTCTAATAGTGAGTAAGTGTGCTGACCCGGCCCACTAAGTGGTACGCGGTCGCGGCCCTAATTATTAGCAGATTTACGTTTTCGCGGTGCCCTCCTTTGGTTTTCGATGCTCTTTTCACAGCCATTATCCCTCGCCGGTTGACCTATTGCAACCTTTCGTTTTGGACTCTCATCAAATTCATAAACGATGTTGTCGACGTCGATCCCAGCCGAATCTTAATTATTTTCATTTTCATTTACGTTTTAGCTCCGTTTTTTCACCTATTTGAACCCAATTGCGCCATCAGTTTTTCTGCAGAGCACTTCCTTCCCAAATCCAATGCTTGTTTTGCTTGCGCTCTTTCCAAATCCATGCTTAGTTTTGTCCGGTTTAGCTTCATTTTTGTCCTTTAGTGAATATCCGATACCTGCACAGTACAAACACAAAAACAGGCATATATATGGCATTTTATGTGCGTTTTTGGTCGTTTAGGGTCGATTTTAATGGTAAAAGGTATGTGTATTTAAACACATACCAAAAATCCCCCATACTAAACTATTGTCGTGTCCTCACGCAATGCTATGAAGTAAGCACTTAGAAAACTAAGACCCTCAATCCCCCTTGACTAATAACCTAGAAAAGTAGCTAAGTGTTCGTCAAGTGGAAATAAAGAATCAATAGCTTCGACAAGCCCCGTTTTTACCACTTTTTAAATATATACACTAACTACCACTAATATTTTTGGATTTTCCATTTTTCTCTTTTTCTCTTTTTTTGTACTTTTCATTTTAAGCAACTAGCTAACTTATTTGACTTTCGGTATTGCTAATTTGGGATCATAGAATAAGATGCATTTTAATCCTAAAATGGCCCAAAATGGATAAATTCGTCGTTCCCGACTTTTCACTTATTCCAAACCAAGCTTAAAACAAAATCACTGTTAAGTACAAGTATAGATGCTAACGCTACTCATATTTACAATTTGTAAATTTTCATTCCCGGCAATTATTATATTAAGGTGACAGTGCTATTTCGAATTTCAACCATGGATCAACGGTTTTTATGCAAAATTCTATGCTTCACGTTTTACCCGAGAATGAAAAGGCGAGATCATCCCATGTAGCGACTTTCGTCTCGGCACATCCCAACCTCATCGGCTAAGTGACCAGGCTTTTGACACCCCACAAAGACTAGTATCGGGACTCACGGACCTCTGGTTTCAAAAACTCTTAGGTTTCTCGTTTAGACATAACTTATTAAAGTAATCATGAAATAGTCTAAGTTCAAAAGCATATTTAAATTTAAGAAAAAGGTTTTTCCATATATTTATTCATTCATACTTAACATAACTTTTGATGCAATTGTAACCTTCGACCTTTTAGAAAGCTGCAACATCGGTTGTGAGCCGGCAAGATGCAGCAAACTTTTATCAGTCTCGGATTATTATTCTTACTATGGGCTTTCTTTAGAAGGCTGTAACATCGGTTGTGAGCCGGCAAGATGCAGCAAACTTTTATCAACCCACAGTTTATATTTATTATATTTTTGCATTTTTCATCATTTTTTTTATATTGGGAAAACGTCTTTTTGAAAAATTCAAGTATAAATTTGAACTAAGGCTAAAGTTTTTGCTATATACTACATAAAAATTATTGATTTAAGTTTAATCTCCAAAAGTAGCACGTATATTAATCAGGTTAAGAGCTTATGGGAGAAAAAGCGACAAATTACACACATGAGCTCTTAAGATTTCCAAATAATCCTTGTTTAGCATCCAACTCATACTTAACACTATCATTTTTCGTTCTTCGCGAATATTCGCGAACGCTTAGTCTAAAAGTTAAGGAACAAGCTAGAGCTCAACACGCTCGATCGAGTCAAAATTTACTCTTATTCTACCCAGCAGGAAAGTCAAAATTGTGACAAAACACTTATTTTATTTTTGAAAATTTTTAAATTTTTTCATTTTTTTGAAATTTTGGTGGTAAAAACGGGATTACGTGAAAACAACGGCTGCAGGCACAATCAAATCGAAGATCCCCCCATACTAGAATGAAACATTGTCCTCAATGTTTTTACGAAGGGTTTCTACGTAAATCCTAAGCCGTTTATGAATTATGCTTAAAGATAAACGTTAGTCGATAAGATTAGGATATCGGATTCCCAAATTGAAGCTGAGGATGTGAAGCTCTTGTGATCGAAGGACAAAAACCGTGAGCACGAGAGGCTTCAAAAATCTGGGACATCCTGGACAATACAACACAAAATACAAAACACGGATAATGGAAGAGGCGAGCCTCCTCACAACAACAAAAAACACTTATTCATTACTACATAATACTACGGATAAACTAGGATAAGCATGGGGTGCCTCTCACGAAGCGCTTGTTTAGGGTCACTAAGCTTGACCCAATCCCTGAATTTAATTGTCCTTAGGGAAGGTTTGGAGATCCAGGATATCCATATCAGGGACATCCGCTCCAAAATAATGCTTTAGACGATGACCATTTACTTTTAAATTTGGCCCGGAGTATTGGGATAACTCAACGGTGCCATATGGAAAAACTTGAACAATGGTAAATGGTCCTGACCAGCGGGACTTCAATTTGCCGGAGAAAATTTTCAATCTTGAGTTAAAGAGGAGGACTTGATCACCGACGTTGAAAACGCGGTTTTTGATCTTTGCGTCATGAATCCTCTTAGTTTTCTCTTTGTAAATCAAAGTATTTTCGTAGGCTTGATCACGCAGTTCACTTAATTCATTGAGTTGAACTTTGCGTTGATCTCCCGCAGTCTTGAGATCAAAGTTTGCATGTTTAAGGGCCCAGTAAGCTTTGTGCTCCAACACAATCGGCAGATGACATTCCTTTCCATATACAAGCTTCTACGGAGTGCACCCGTTGGGTGTTTTGTACGCTGTACGAAAGGCCCAGAGAGCGTCATCTAGTTTGTCCAACCAAGAGGCACGATTTTCGCCCACTGTCCTTTCAAGAATTATTTTTAAACCCCGATTTGATACCTCAACCTGCCCACTTGTTTGTGGGTGATACGCGGTGGAGAGACGATGAGTGACTCCATATTTAAGCATGACCTTTGCAAACTGGTCATTGCAAAAATGTGTTCCACGATCACTGATGATGGCACGAGGGGCACCGAATCTGGCAAAGAGAGATTTAAGAAATTTGCAAACTACTCGGGCGTCATTGGTGGGGAGCGCTTTTGCTTCAACCCATTTTGATAGGTAATCGACAGCCACAAGTATGTATTTGTTTCCTTTTGATGATGGGAACGGTCCCATGAAGTCTATGCCCCAAACGTCAAAGATTTCACAAACTTGGATGGAATTTTGAGGCATCTCATCCCTTTGTGAAATTTTTCCTTGTCGTTGGCACGAGTCGCAATTTTTAACCAACTCGTGGGCATCTTTGTATATTGAAGGCCAAAAGAATCCGGCATCAAAGACCTTTTTGGCGGTGAGATTTGCACCGTGATGTCCCCCGGTGGGTCCATTGTGGCAAGCTTCGAGAATGTCGAGAGCTTCTTTGCCGTGCACACACCGCCGGATCATTTGATCCGCACAGATTTTGAACAAGAAGGGGTCATCCCAGAAGTAGTGTTTGACATCTTTGAAAAACTTGTTTTTCTGTTGGGATGACATTCCCTTGACAATGAAATTCCCCGCATGGTAGTTTGCGAAATCTGCAAACCATGGGGTACTATCAACACGAAGAGCAACCGATCCAAGAGTTTCGAGAGGAAATGTTTCCGTGATTTCCTTGTTCTCGAGTTTATCTTGATGAGGGTTCTCAAGTCTGGAAAGATGATCGGCGGCCAGATTCTCTGCTCCTTTTTTGTCTCGGATGATAACATCGAATTCTTGGAGCAAAAGGATCCACCGCATCAGTCTTGGCTTAGCATCCTTTTTAGTGAAGAGATACTTTATAGCAGAATGGTCGGTATACACTATGCTTTTGGACAAAACGAGATATGACCGAAATTTCTCAAAAGCGTACACTACGGCAAGCAATTCTTTTTTGGTCGTAGTGTAGTGTGCTTGAGCTTCAGTCATGGTTTTGCTGGCATAGTGAATTGGTTGGAAATGCTTGTTTTTTCGTTGCCCTAGGACTGCCCCAATTGCAAAGTCGCTTGCATCACACATGAGTTCGAAGGGCAAGTCCCAATCGGGAGCAATCAAAATTGGAGCCTCGGTCAATTTTCTTTTAAGTGTATTAAAGGATTCGATACACTCTTTTGAGAAGAAAAATGGAGTCTCTTTTTCAAGCAGGTGAGTCATTGGGCGGGCTATTTTTGAGAAGTCTTGTATGAAACGTCGGTAAAAACCGGCGTGCCCAAGAAAACTTTGGACACCTTTCACAGTAGTCGGGTGAGGGAGCTTGGCGATAACGTCAACTTTAGCTCGGTCGACCTCAATTCCCGACTTAGAGATTTTGTGTCCAAGAACAATGCCTTCTTTTACCATAAAATGGCTTTTCTCCCAGTTTAGGGCCAAATTGGTGTCTTCACACCGTTTTAACATTTTGTCCAAATGGGATAGGCATGTAGAGAAAGAATCCCCGAAGACCGAAAAGTCATCCATAAACACTTCCATTGTTTTTTCAATCATGTCATGGAAGATTGCCATCATACATCGTTGAAACGTGCCGGGTGCATTGCATAGCCCAAAAGGCATGCGGCGATAGGCAAACGTTCCGTATGGGCAAGTAAAGGTTGTCTTTTCTTGGTCCTTCGGGTCTATGGGAATCTGAAAATAACCCGAGAAGCCATCGAGGAAACAATAGTATTGATTTCCCGCGAGTTTCTTTCGGCATTTGATCATGAAGGGCAATGGTAAATGGTCCTTTACGGGTAATCTTCATTCAACTTTCTATAGACAATGCCACTCTCCACCCTGTGACCAGTCTACTCAGTTATTAAATTACAATTTCATCATTTTTGACGACGTCATGCCACCCTTTTTCGGTGTACAAATCACCGGCTTACCCATGGACTGTCAGAGATCGGATAAATTAATCCGGCATCAAGAAGCTTTTCAACCTCTTTTTTAATGACATCGTAGATTTTTGGATTTACCCGCCTTTGATGTTGAACCGTCGGTTCAAAGTCCTCTTCCATACGAATTTTGTGGGTACAAAACTCTGGGTCAATACCCTTAATATCGGAAAGTTTCCAAGCGATGGCTCGCTTGTGGGACTTTAGAACCTCGATCAGAGCGACCTTTTCCTCATTCTTCAAATCTTTTGCAATTATGACGGGCAACTTGTCGTTACCTTCCAAAAATGCATATTCTAAATGAGGTGGCAAGTCCTTGAGTTCAACCTCAGGGGGCTCATTAACTGAAGATTTTTCATTGTTTGCTTCACAAATTTTAAGATCTTTTGGAATTTCTGGAAAATAATTTCCTTGATTCGGAGGTGGTGAAGGATCACTATTAAGGATTGCTTCGAGGAGAAGAATGTCCCCATCAAGGTCATAATACGTTGGATCAACTTCCGGTGAAGTTGGATCATCCTCTATAGCAAGAAAAGAGTCGGCTTCTTCGAAAAGGAGAAAATCACTGTCCCCGAATGGAGTTAAAGTCGGAGATGAAGTAGAAACAATTGGATCATAGTAAGGAGTGGGATTGCCACTCGAGATCACATTTGAGAAACCAAGAACTTCTTGAGAGTATTCTTCACAAGCCATATCAATGACGTTGCCGTCATATGATTGTAATTAGCAGTGTATCTCGAAGTTTGGTCCAGATTAAATGTAATGGCCTCTCTGCCAACACGAAGGGTTAATTTCAACCTTCGTATACATCTATCAGATTCACGACCTTGGTCCTTTAGAAAACTCCTCCCGAGAATTAAAGGTACTCGGGGGTCTGGCTCAAAATCTACGACCACGAAATCTGCTGGAAATTGGAACTTTCCCACCGTTACATAGACGTCTTCAGCGATACCGATCGGTTCAGAGATCGAACGGTCCGCTAGTTCTAGTGTCATGCAAGTCGGGGTTAGTTCGGGAAGAGAAGTAGAATTTTTCCATACGGAATATGGCATAAATTAATACTCGAGCGCCAAGATCGGCCCAGGCGTTGCATGTATTAATCCCGAATTCACATGGAATAAGAAATCGGCCAGGGTCTCTGAAGTTTTTTCGGTAACTTGTTGAGGGATGACGCTAAGCAATTCTCGTTCATTGGATTCAACCATTTACACCTCAACTTTTTCTTTGATTTCGTATTAAGTTTTTAAAGTCGAGGCGAATTTTGGCATAAGCATCAAGGCATCCGTAAAGCTAATTTCGAAACTCAAATCTCTAAAGATTTTGTAGAATTTCTCAATTTGGTCGTTAGCTTTTTCACGACGTCTTTCATCATTTCTTCTTGAAGGAAATGGAATTGATGCTTTTTGGTTAGGCATCGAAGCACTAACTGGAGCATTTACGGGCTCAGAGATTGATTCATGATGGACAACAGGGACAACCGGAGGTTGGACGTCTTCGGTGCTTCCGTTATTAGCAGGAGGCATCGTGTCCTTTGTGACCTCGGTCTCACGTTCCATTACTTTAGGAGAAGAAGTAATAGGAATCGTGGGTCCTTTGTAAGCAACACCACTTCGAGTGGTAATACCTTTCAAGTCCTCCTTTGGGTTAGTAACCGTGTTACTTGGGAGAGTTCCCGAAGTAGAGGCGGTATTGGAAGTGACAAATTTGGAAAGCATGTCCGTGAGGTTGGTCAACTGATTTTGCATGTTTTGACCTTGAGTTTGCATGTTCCTCATCACAGCATCATTAGCCTTTACGTAGGCTTGGAAATCTTCCTTTGATACACCTTGAATTTGAGGAGCTGGAGCTTGATAGGCGGGAGCTTGATAAGCAGGAGGTTGAACAACCTGAGGTCGATAGATTTGACCTTGATGAACCGGGGGTTGGTAAGCTGGAGCTTGATTGAAATTCCCCCGGTTTTGGTTGTAACGATTCTGATTGTTTCCCTGATTTTGCACATTATGATTGTTTTGAACGGGAGGAAAACCGGGAGGTCGAATTTGATTTGCAATCGGGGCTCGATAACCGGTGTTTCCTTGGTTGTAGTTAGCTGCGGCTGCTTGAGAGACATATTCTTGAATATTATCTTGATAAACATTGCCAGTGGTGGCTGGACAAGTTTGGTAGGAATGAGCACCACCGCAAGTAACACAACTTTCCTCAACCGCTTTTACTGGTGCGGGAGCTTGGGCTTTTTGTTTTTCGACAAGCATAGTTTCCATCATGTTCTTAAGTTCAGAAACTTCGCAACATCTGGTGAAATTCCGTGAGTAGATGAGTTCGAACTCACTTTGGCAACTCCTGCCTTGTTTCGTGAATTACGAACCTTGGATTTACTCTCGATAATTCTCAAGCATTCACGAGGCATCTTATCCAGAAAGTTTCCACCCGCAGCAGAATTCAATGAATCTTGATCATTAGCATTCAACGCATTGTAAAATGTATCTAGCTGATGTAATTCAGAGAATCCGTGATGCGGGCATGCTCGAAGAAGGTCATTAAATCGATCCCAAGCCTCGTAAAACGATTCGTCAAATCTTTGTTGAAATCTCGTGATTTCATTTCGAAGATTTGTCGTTTTTGAAGGAGGAAAGAATTGATTAATGAATTTTGAAACTAGATCATCCCACGTCAATATTGAACGAGGAGGTTCTTTTTCTAGCCAAATCCGGGCTGAACCTTCAAGAGAAAACGGAAAAAGCATAAGCTTAATTGACGTGCTCGGGACATCCGGAAATCTCATCGTTGAGGTAATCTTATTGAAGTAACGGATGTGAGCATGTGGATCCTCTTTATCATGTCCGAAAAACTGCTTGTTTTGAACGAGATTGATCAAACCATGCTTCAACTCGAAATTAGCATTGATTTCAGGAATTACAATTGCATCCTCGTACCCCTCGGTGGGTGCTTGGAGCAATTGAGCCATAGTCCGGGTATCATCCATCGGAGCTAGGGGAGGAGCTGGATTTTCAATCGGTTCTTCAAGATTAAAAGGTTCAACAAAAGCCGGTGGGGCTTGTTGTTGTTGATGGTGAAGATTACGAGATTGAGATCGAGTGCGCATGCACAAAATAGAAATATAAAAAGAAAATTTACACTAATTTTTTTTTTGGTTTTTCAATGATTTATTCACAATTGATTTTAACGGACAATGAGATAAGACAACTTCAACCAAATAATCTACTTACTTCACGGTAGCTCTCAAAATGAAAAACGCACAAGCGAGCGGAGGAGTAGGAATAGCGCGAAGCTTATTTCTCCTTTCGGGTCGTAGTTCCTCGGAACAACCCTCCTTATACCCACCTTTTAGTTTGTTAATCAAATCGAGGTGAGCCGTACGTCGTAAGCGACACAAATGGCAAGTTTTTAAATCTTTTGTTCGAGTTGGGAACCAACAAGTTCACCGGAAGTTATTATGATAATACCTCAATTGAGAATATTATATTTTGGTATTTTTACCAATTTGTGAATTTTATTGATAATTAAAGACAATGTTTTTATATTTTTGGTTTTTCTTTTTTTTTAGTTTTTCTTTAAATGATAATTATACTAAAAAGAAAATGAAAATATTTTTGTACTTTTAGGGTTTTTTTTTTATAAAAGAAAATATTCACAAATTCAAACACAAATTGTCGAACGTAACGATAATCGTTTTCACAGCCTCCCCGGCAGCGGCGCCAAAAATTGATTGGTTCTTTTTAAACTAAACCTTTTATATATATAATATATAATAAAATATATATAATAAGTATAATCTAAAAGAATGAGCATTAATGATTTGGGGGTTTAGGAATAAACTAAATTAATCAATAATAAGCAAAAAAACGATGACGAAACCTAAATTATGAATTAAAAAAAAAAAAACTGGGAAAAACGAGAGTAGGTAATTCCGAAAAAGTGGTCAAAAACCTAAATCTTAAAAACTAACCCTACACGAAATTTTTACATCTAATTATCTAGATGACTAATAATGAGGAAGGAAAAGACTAGACCGAAAAACGGGTAGACGAGCTTTAAAATAAAAAACAAAAAACGGGGCTAAATCTAGTTCTTTAAAAAGTGACGATTTGAAAAACGATACCTCGAAAAATTTATATTTTTTTTTTTTTTTTCCTAAGTGAAAACTGATAAAGATAAATTTCTAAAAAAGAAAAATAGTTTTTTGATTTTTATTTTATTTATAATAATTAAAAAAACTGTTTAACCGAAATAAATGATAAAAAATAGAACAAACAATTTAGAAAATTCTCAAAAAATTACAGAAAATAGTTAGTTATGCTCTATCTAAGAAAAATATAAGCTGGAAAGGTGGGCTTATAAATAAGCCCAGAATAAGCTAAAACGAGCTTATGGGCTTATAGGCTAAAGGGCTTTATATATTAAATCTAACAAACCTCTACCGGATGAGCTAATGTAGCACAGCGGTAGAGGTGTTGTTATAAGAGTTGGTTGATATGGGTGAGGTCCCGAGTTCGAGTCTTGCTCACTCGGGGTCTCCCCTAATCCCAACTCTTGTATTCCTCATTTTTTTAAAAACTTTGATAAATCACTAAAGATAAACACTTTTAAAAAAGACAAAAAAAATTACCCCTTTTTTTCAAATTTTATTTTACAAACTAAATAAGCACACTACACTCATCATTTTTCATAACTACAACTAATTGTCAAAGCTTATCAATAAGCCAGAAAAAGCCTTTTAATTCTGACAGAATGCTTAAGGCTTAAAACATCAGGACTTTTTGTTTTTGGGATTAAGCACACAATAAGCTAAGAACATAAACAATAAGCAAAAACAGTCATAAAGGCAATCCTAATAAGCAAGTAAGAACTAAAATCAACAACTAATAAGCACCTAATAAGCTGGAAAAGAAATTAAGCTATTTACTACACTAAACTAAATAAAACAGTCAAAGAGCCTATTTTAAGCTTAATTTTAAGCACTTAAAAGGACAAGATAAGGTCTGAGCTTCCAAGGCTTAATAAATGAGCTTATTGGCTTTCTATAAAAGCCAAAAGCTTGAACACACACTCACAAATAAGCCAAAAAAGTGGTCTTAAAATCCTATGTGTAGCACCAGGGCAGTTTCACTAAGGAATTTTTGTGAAAAAGTGAGCTTAAAAATAAGCCTCCTAATAAGCTCAAAATCAAAAAGCAAGTCCAAACAGATTTAAAGTAGCTTAAACTGAACTTATGCACAAAAATTTAGGACCTAACAACAATGTTTACCCTCTGATTTTTTAGAATGAAAATGGGCATTTTTTTTTACTTTTGAAAAACTTAAAAACTAGTTGACAGATTTGAACAAATTGTAAGTGACACCAAATAGACTTGACTAATAATTTTTGACACTCAAAAATGACACACTTTGAAACTACAACTCAGGTTTACAAGAGCTTATCCAAATAAGCTCTTTGATCCTCTTTTAAAACCAACAGACTTAAGAAAGCAAATTAAAAACTTGAAAAACACTTTTTAAACTTAAACATTTTAGGAAACGGACTCAAAAGAGCTTAATGACTTAAGCCAAAGTTGGCAAAGTGACACCAACCCAATAGACACAATTTTTGACCCATTTTAGACTCTATCCCAAACACTCCTTTAGGTTTTCAAAAACCAATTTTAAAGCTATTAAGGTCTGAATTAAGCAAAGATTTTTTAAAGACAATTATCAAGCATGTAATATTAAGCAGTAAAAAGTAAAAAGCAAAAGGAAATAAGCACTTTAATAAGCTAATAAGCAAAAGTCAAAAATAAGCAATTTAAGGCAGATTAACACTAAACTTTAAATTACAAGCATGAAACCAATAATAAGCATAAATAGCACATAAATAAGCAACTAGAGTAATAATAAGCTAAAATTAAGCACTGCTACAGTAGTAAGCTAAAAATTTAAAGAGAAATGTACCTTGACTCCTTGCTCAAAACAGGAGTATATGAAACCTAAATAAGCTCTAATCCTACCCAAGCTTATAAGTTAGCTATACTAAGAACCCAATGAGCCATCCATGTCTGCTCATTCATCCATAATTGACTCCTTGCTCAAAACAGGAGTGTATGAAACCTAATTAAGCTCTAACCTACCCTTAGCTTATAAATAAGCTAAACTAAGAAACCCAATGAGCCATCCAATTCTGCCCATTCATCCATAAGCTTAATTCAGCACTCCTTTTCTTCCTTTTTCTTTTTAAATTTTTATATAAGAGTTAAACAGGTTAAAGTTGCTTATATTGAGAGCTTAAAATGTGAGCTTAAAAGTAACATAAGATAACAAAAAAAAAACTTGGAACACACTTTAAAAACATAAATCCGAATTTTCATTAAACTTAAAAATTACAAGTACATAAAGTTAACTTAAGTTAAAACACTAAAACTGAATTCTAAAAACAACTCTCTAAAAAAAAACTCACACTTTGCCTCAAGGGCTTACAAGGGCTTTTTATAGAAACGGGCTAGGGTCTCTCTTTGGTCTTTGTCTTCTCCTTTTGTGCTAGTTTGCTGAGACAAATGAGTCTTGTGTGTTTGTTGTGTGTGTAGAAACACAAACCCAATCTGAGCCCTTCATTTTGAGTATTGCCCACTCAAAAAAATTTCAACCATTGATCGAATGAGGGGGATTTAGGATTGCCAGCTTGGCACATCCATGTGGGGGGTGGGGTTTAGGTTAGTGACGGGTTTGGAAGGTTGTGGGGGAGTCAACGAAGTATGAAAGTGACAGGAGGGGGTATGTGAGTTTTGGCGGGAAATGGGGTTGGAAAGATATACAGTGTTGTAACAGGTTTAAACTTTGGGGACTTGGCAACTTTAGTCCCCCAAAGTGTATTGTGTTATTACACCACAAGTCCTTGTGGTGTATGATAGATTTAGGAAATGGCAAAAATAGTCCCTCATGGTTATATAGTCGTTTGCAAAGTTAGTCCTTGTGGAGTACAAGTTTCTCCCTTGGGCAGAAACACCCCTTGTGGTTTATACTTTAGTGTATTGGCAGTATGAGTCCCTCACAAGTATTTTCTTCATTTTCTTCATTAAATACGTTAGGGATTTGGCAATTTTGGCCCCTAAACTTATTTTTCTTCATTTATGGCTTCGGGTTTGACTTTGGTTGACTTTTTCAGACTTGGGCTTTGTCTTGACTTTGTCTTTACCATACTTTTCCCTAATATGCAATTTTATGACATAGTAAGCTGATATGATGACAAATAAGCAGAACTAAGCTATGATAAGTTATCAATAAGTTAAATAGAAAATAAGCTTAAAAGAAAGGAGAATGAAAAGTACCTTAGACCTTTGCTCAAAACAAGGTCTAAATGACCTAAATCAGCTCTATACCTACCCAGCTTAATAGATAAGCAATTCTATTTAACCCATAAGCTCATCCATTTTCAGCTTATCTTCCTTTAAGCTCACCTTTGACAGATTTGGTTTTGTATATTTTTTTTTTAATTTTTTTTACTTTTTTGACAGAAAAGAAAAGAGACTTTGTATAAGCTCTTGAGGTCTCAAAACTTATACAAAGGGCTTATGGAACAGATTTTAAAAGATAGAAAAGCTTAAATGACAAAATTTTATGAAAACAAGTAAATTGCATAAAACTAAAATGACAAGTAATGTAAAGACAGAAATATAAATTGCAATTAATTTAGAAAAATCAAATTCTTAAGATTACAAGTTCTTGCTTACAAAATTCGACACCTAAAAACCTAACTATTACATTGATATTTATACTATGAGCTAAACTAGGGTTTCTGTCTTCATTCCTGTGCTTGTTGTGCTTTGTATGTGAGGAGAAAAGCCACAAATAATCTGAGCCCTTCAAATTTCTTTGAACCCAAGGTTTTTCATCATGTCCATTGATCATTTTGAGCCAATAGGGGCTTGGAGGATCGCCAGCTTGTCAAGGAGGCCATGTGGATGTGGGGTGAGGTGAGAGGGACAGTTTTGGCTGGTGGTGAGAGGTAACCAAGGGGGGAAGGTAAACAGTGTGGGGTTTTTGTTTTTGGCGGGAAGTTTGTTGAGGATAAACAGTGTGAGTAACAGGTTTAAACTTTGGGGACTTGGCAACTTTAGTCCCCCAAAGTGTATTGTGTTATTACACCACAAGTCCTTGTGGTGTAATAAACTTTGGACTTGCCAGTTTTGATCCTTGAAGGTTATATGAGTTGTTACACTCATGGTCCTTGTGATGTTAAACTTTTGAGAAAAAGGCAGGAACATCTCTTGTGGTATTACTTTGTGGTATTGGCAGTTTTAGCCCCTTTACTTCATTTAGGCTTTTACATTAGGATTTGGGCCCGTTTATGATGTAAGGCCCATTTGGTCTTCAAGTGGTATACTAATGGGCTTTCCCGGTCCATTAGATGGGTTCGGGTGAGCCCATTAAGTATTCTTGAATATCGGCTCAGTTTTGACTGTTGACTTTTGCGGGTTGACTTTTGACTTTGACTTTCTTGCTCTTTGGCTTCGATTTGAATTTGTCTTTTCCATGCTTTTCCATTCCGTGCTTGGTTTTGTCGTTTTTGGCTTGATTTTTCGTCCTTTTGTTGGATATCCGTTTCTTGCACAAAATAAGTGAAAACATACAAATACAATGTATTTTTGGTACGTTTTTGGTCATTTAAGTCCGGTTTTAATGGATAAAGGTATGTGTAATTAAACGCATACCAGTGAACTCACTCTAGTACATCATATATATACATACGTGACATATAAACTAATTAACAAGGAAAAACACGTATAATACAATTGTTATGAGTTCGAATGTGACTTACAAAGGGTCCTAAGGCTTTGTTTTCGAGTGTGTGTGTGAAATGAGACAACCCACGTATGACTTACGCGACCAAATAATAAAGTAAGCTCCAAAGCTTAGTGTACACCTAATCTTTAGCTCGTGTAAACCTTGTGGCCTCATATACAATCCCTAGTGGATGTTTGTTGGCTCGAAATGAAGTAAATGGGTGTGTTTATGTGCGATTTGTGATCCGACGCAAAGGAGAGGAAATATTTAACTTGTTTGAGAGTTTTGTGAGTTGTAAGAGTGTAAAATGGTAAGAGTGTGTGTGTATTTATAGGCAAATACTTAGTTGCATGCTTCCTAGTCCCCAACAAACCAAACCGTGCCCTAGTTGTTGGTTTTTGAGAGTTTCTAGTTAGCCTCAAATGGTATTTAGCTAAACCACTAAGTATACTATTTAATTACTCAATGTATGTACAAGATTTGCTAGTGATTTAGAAATCTTATGGATTTTGTGTATATACATTCATTAGCCGCGGCATAAGGGGCAAATGAGAGACCAAATGGTTATTAACCTTTGTGTAATGAGTTTACTAGGAACATTAAGGACTATCATTAATTAAAGAAGGTTTGTGTTAAGGTTTTAAAAGTGGGTATTGGTTCGAGTCTAGGTAAGTCTAGGTATTTCCGGGGTATGTCCAAATGTATTTTATTGCGAAACGTAAACCCTTTACGTGACCAATAGAAATGAAATACGCAAAGTTAATAATTATCTTCTTTATAATTATATATTACTTGGTCGATGTAAAGTGAGAAAGGGAGAGGTCACAGGTTCGAGTCCTGTGACCTTTCTTTTTATTAAAACTTTTTATTTTTGAAAACTTATTTTAAAAAAAGCTAAATAACCTGAAAATAAGAAACTTATGTAAAAGGACTTTTTATAAAACTGAGGAAATAAGCCAGGAAAAAGCTATTGAAAATGACAGGTAGGCTTTTAAGCTATAAGGTAAAACAAGCTAAAACTAATTGGACTTTAGGACTCAAAAAGCTAAAAGAAAAACAAATAAACTAAAACAGAACTTCACCTAAACCTAAAAAGCACTTATGACTCAAAATAAGCAAATATAATAAGCTAGAAAGTAGTGAAAAGAACTTAAGGACAGAATGACTCTAAAACAGTTTTAAGGACCCATATCAAAATTTAAGCTAACTTTTAAGATTATTAAGAACATGGAATAAGCTAAGCACCAATACCCAATAGACACAAAGAAGCTGGAATTTAGAAAAGGAATTTGAAAAAGACAAACTCTATTTTGTTTTTGACTTTTTGAAGAAAAATTAACAACTTTAAGCTTGAAATTAAGACTCATAAACAACTTTTAACCAACTGAAACTTTTAAACAGATTGAAATCATACTATATTAAGCTAATATTGATCATGATTAATCTAAGTTAAACTATATTATAACCTTAAATGATCTGCAATGGAAGACTCTTAAACATATTTCATAAACTAGCTACTTGATTGTTTTAAGGCTAAAATGCTTGAAAAGTAATTCCAACATTACTAACTCAAAATAAACATACATTGATGCTAATGAAGCTGTATTAGATCACAAAATCCACAGCTCAAATGCTCTTTTTAGGAAATAACAAAAATGAACTGTTTGAACAGCCTAAGCTATAGCGGACATGAAATTTGACAAAACTAACTTTAAAACTAAACAAGACTTGATTCTAGCTTACAAAAACTTCCATTTAGACCTTATGTGAGCTTATTGAATCTGACTAAACGTCAAAAAGTGACACAAACAGTTTTCATAAGGTTAAACCTGCTTGTGCCAAACACCCCTTTAAAAACCTTAAATCCTATTTTTAAGCCTAAACTGACTCAAATAAGCTAGGAAAGTTGAAAACAGATTAAGCACTTACCATAATAAGGAAATTAAAGCAAAGACTAAGGAAAAATAAGCACCTAGCACTAAGCTAAACTAAAATAAGCAAGTTTAACTAATGTGGCCATATTTTATCTAAACTCAACTTAAACTTAAAACTAAGCTTTAAACTAACATGATAAGCTAATAAAATACAAAATAAGCAAATATAAGCAATGATAAGCAGAGAGTAAACAACAATAAGCAAACAATAAGCTGGAATAAGCAAAAATAAAAAATAAGCAATAAAATGAAAAGTGTAGAGTACCTTTAACCTTTGCTCAAAACAAGGATGTAAATGCTCAAAAGAGCTTATCAACAAGCTCTAGCTTTTTTGCACAAGCTAGTAAGGTCTATAACCCCATCCAAATCTGACTTATCATCCTTAATAAGCTGAGGTATTTGATTGGTGTTTCAATGAAACAGTAACACTTTATTTAAGTAAAACAGGATTGTTAAGCGCTTATGAAATTTTGAAAAAACAGATTAAGCTTGAAAGTTCAATGAGTAAAAAGATAAAATCAAGAATAAGCTTGAAAATTGACTTTTATTAACAAAATGAAGTTACATTACTGAAAAGTAAATACAATAAAAGTAAATAAGCATAAAACTAAAACTACTCCTAAAACTAATCCTAAAATCTACTGCCCATTACAATGAAAATCCTAATCTATTTATAGATGAGCTCTGTGCTTCTTGTGTGTGAGGTGTGTTTCTTTTGTGAGGAGTAAGTCTTATTTCATCTTGGCCTTCCATTCCAAACCGCCTCTCTCATCTTTGTAATCTTGGCCCTTGATTACAATCCACGTCCAATCCACCAATAGGACACCTTGGGATTTCCAAGGTGTCAGTGAAGTGGCAGTCATGACAATCTCGTGTGTCTTAAGCTTCTAGAAGGGTGAGGTGTGCGATTGGGTTAAGTGGTTTTACCCGTGCAAAGATTTATAGTGAAAATGGTTGGAAACTTGGAGAGGATAGATGAACAGTGAAAACGTTCAATTATTTATACTGGAATGTTTAGTATTTGACTTAGGGTTATAAATCCAATTTGGGCCGGGTAAAAGGTAATTTGGGCTAATGGTTATATTTAGTTTGGACTTTAACGGGTGTTAGTAGTTTAGGACCTTTGGTGAAATGGTGTAAGGACTACCGATGTTAGTCCTTTAGGACTATCAATGCAAAACTTAAGGACCTTCAATGTAATAACTTAACAAATTGTTAAGTGTATTTTGGACTTTTAAATATAAATGGGCTAGTTTATGGAATTTGGGCCGGGATTAAGATGAATTTGCCTTCTGCTTTGATTTTCTCACACTCTTTCCATTCTCGTACTCGGTTTTGTTGTTTTTAGCTTCGTTTTTGTCCTTATGTTGATATCTGATACCTGCACAGTAAATAACACAAAACAAGCGTATTTTTGGCATTTTATGTCCGATTTTGGTCATTTGGGGTCGTTTTATTAGGTAAAAAGTATGTGTATTTAAGCACATACCAAAATCCCCCATACTAAACTATTGCCATGTCCTCGCGCAATGTCATAAATACAAACTTAGAAAACCAAAAATTTTAGCCCCTAGACTAATTACCTCGAAAAGTAGCTAAGCGTTCATCTAAGGGGAGTAAGAAATCACTAGTTTTGAAAAGCTCCCCGTTTTACCATTTTTATGCATTTATTATTATCATTCATACATATCATAACTTCACAGAACAAGAAACACTAAAAAGATAAATTCATCGTCCTCGATTTTTCACCCGCCCCAAACCAAGCTTAAAAATGAAATCATTGTTAAATATAAGTTAAGATGCTAACACTACTCATAAATGCTAATTGTGGATGCATAGCTACTTTCCGCTCCCTTATTCCTAAGTCCTCAAAAGATTTTATTCTTATTATTTGTGACAAATAAATTAATGTCTTATTCACATAAAGTATAACCCGCTTTAGACCACAATTAGTTTGAAATCCTTTCCTAAAGAGACGATATGGTGAGAATAAAGTCCACATTAAGGTTCTAATTTCGCATGATTTAGGGGTTATCCTTTTTAGATAACCCTGGAGTCAAAATTTGGCTTTATTATTATTATTATTGCAACATTATTAAACCTCGGGCCTTTAAACAACTGCCACATCGGTATGCGAGCCGACCATGGTCTAGGAGTCTTATTTCGACCTCGGTGATCCTCGACCTTTTAGAAGGCTGCAACATCAGTTGTGAGCCGGCAAGATGCAGCAAACTTTTATTAGCCCACCATTTTATTATTATTTATACCTCCACCCTTTAAACGACTACCACATCGGTTGTGAGCCGGCAAGAGGTAGTGGTCTTATTTCGGCTTTGGTTTATTACATAACTTATTATTATTAGCCAAATTTCAAGTCCTGTGGTCTTTTAACTACCTAGACAACGGTAGCGAGCCATCAGGAATCGGTAGCCTATTTCCCCACAACACTGACAAAACCTTGATGTGTACCTTACTTTCACCAGAAGGAATCTCTACGAAGTAATTTAAACTAAGAATCGTAAAAAGCTAAAGTAACTTTATTTATTCAACAATTATATAACATTTATTAAGATGGTAGGAGCAAAAAGCCACAATTAACCTCTATGAGCCTTAAAGAGATCCAATTACTCTATGTTTAGCATTTATCTTATATAAAACTCTATCATTTCTCGTTCTTTGCAAATTTAAAATCTTTAATAAAAAGATCCACGAATGCTTAGTCTAATAAAACAAGCTTTGCATATTTAAAGTCTATCATGGAAACTTGCAAACTCTTGGCTTTTTCAAGCTAGAATTCGCGTTTTAAAGCTTCTTGTATAAAAGACTAGCAAAAGCTTAAATTTATATAAGTTAAGGGGCAAGCTAGAGCGCAACATGCTCGATCAAGTCAAAATTTATTCCTTAAAAAGACAATACTTTGTGTCAAAACACTTATTCTATTTTTGAATTTTTTTTAATTTTGGCATATTTTTGCTATTTTTGGTGGAAAAACGGGGTTACGTGAAGACAAGGCAAATGCAAGTAAGATCGAATCGAAAGATCCCCCCATACTAGAACTACACATTGTCCTCAATGTGAGACTGTCACCCCCATACTAATTTCAAGGCATAATCCAAATATTAAGGGGTCTCTACGCAAATCTAAAGCCGTTTATTAATTATGCTAATAGATAAACGTTAAATCAATAAGATCTAGGATATCAGATTCCCATATATAAGCATGTGAAGGATTGAAAAACCACGAGCACGAGAGTCTTCGTAATCCGGGCAATCCTGGACATAAACCACAAAACACGAAACACGAGAAAGGAAGAGGCGAGCCTCCTCACATCACACTTAATATAAATATTATACTAATATACTATTACTAAGGATAAGCATGGGTTGCCACCCACGAAGCGCTTATTTTTGTTAACCGAGTCTTGAGCCTGACTCAATCCCCCATACTTGAGCTGGTCAAGGGGGATAGAAATGGAGAAACAAGACATCCAAGAAAGGAATGTCCCCTCCAGAAATCATCATCGGGCTTTTAGAAAAATCAGAAGTGATTTTGCCCCGATGAGATAAGAGATTAGAAGAAAGAATACCAGGATTGAAAACTTTGTCTTCATTTTCGGATGAAAATGGAACCAAAGTCTCAATCACTGGACAAAGAGGATTACGGATAAATGAGATAGAAAATGTATCCCGAGATAGAAATCTCTTGGATTGGACTTCAAAGAATATCCCCGGATTGAGGGAATCATCAGAAGGAATGAAGTCTGAATCCATCATAAGGGTGGGATGGGTGGGTAACACATTAGGCACATGAACACGTGGTTCTCCCAAAATATCTTCCATAACAACGCTAGTCAACTCTGCCTGATCGGGCTCAATATCAAAGAAAATTCCATCATCTGGTGGTTTCGCAAGAGGACAAGGGGATGCCGGAACATCATAATGATCAAAGTGAAATGACTCAGTTTCGGGAAGGGAATCATTGCTAAGCAATTCTTCAAGAAAAAGAATATCCCCTTCCGAGTCATAGTCGTCACTCTCAATACCCGGTGGTATCGAGTCATCCGGATCAAGAAATAAATCGATCTCCTCTATAAGAGAGTCACTATCCTCAATGGGGATAGAATGGGGGGGTGGTGGGAGTGAAGATTTGATTGTAGTCATCAGAAATTTTAGAATTAAAGATTCTTCCCGGGTCGGATCAAAAGAGGAGTATGAATTATCATACAACAATTCCTCAATAAGACGAATTTCTTCTTCAGGATCAAAATCGGTCATCACATTAAATTACAAGTATCAGACTTCTCAAAGAAAGAGTCACTATCCTCAACGGGGATAGGAAATGGGGAAGGAGACTTGAGCACACAATCAGGAGTGGGGTTGTCATTCAAAGATTCGATCTTAGCAATAAGAAGATTGATATTCAATAATTTCTCATGAAGTATATCGTCCTTCACCTCCTCTAAGCTGACGAGCTCAGAATCGGGAGGTGATGCCTCAACGTAATCGATGTCCTCAAAAGAATCGTCATCACTCGAAGTACAATCATCGTTAAAATCGGAGAAAATCTCAAAGTGATCGTTTAAAACATCAAGAGGAGGAGAATTATCACAAAAAGGCACATCACACGTATCGTCGGAAATACCCTCGGACTCACTTGGGATTGGGACAAGGTCCTCAACACTAGACTTTATTACTTCGTCCGATTCCGTTTCCGGAATAGTGCTAAGATGCTCGTCCCCCATACTTAGAGAGTTATCGGGTTCCTCGGTTGGTAAATCGGGTGTGATTGCATTAGACGAATTCTCTAAATATTCCCTATATTGAATAGTGTACTCATCATCATCGTCGTAGAAGGCAGGACAATTCCAACTCGGAGAATTAATATATTCTGCCAGCTCCTCACTTATAATTTGCAAATCTTTAAGAAGTTTATGAAGCAATTCTTGTATATCCTCTGGTTGATGTTGTTTTTCTCTAAAAGCATGCTGAATTTCAAAAAATTTCTCCCAAGCTAGCGATAAAACCTTTGGCGTTTCTCTAAAAGATATACGATTAAACTTCTTTAAAAAGGTTTGTATAGATTTCATTAGGTTTTCTCTGGCTTGCACAATTTCCACACTCGTTTCTTGAGGAGGTTGATGAATGACGGTATACTGCGGGGGTTGATATTGGTCAAAACCAGAAGAATTAAAACTATAGCAAAGATTAGGTTCACAGAAATTTTGGTTCAACGGTTGAGACTAAAAAGTCTCATGAGGACCCCCGCAGTTCTCACAACAAAGTTATTATTGTGGAAAACTTGGTGTAGTTTGTGGAAAATTATTATCAAAGTTTTGACTGAAACACGGGTCTTGATTGTAGACAAACGAAACTTGAGGTGGACAATCGTAACCATAATGAGCATCGTTCCCACATAACTCACAGGAATTCGTCTGGTACTGGGGTTGTGAAGGTGGGTAGAAAATATTTGGAGAATCAAAGAAAGAAGTTTAATTTGAATCATTAACGAATGATTTTCAACTTCATAACAACATAAAGCACAAACTTCATCTGTATAATTTCTTCTACACCACTCACAAGTACATTGTCAACAATATAGACCACCAAACGGACCTCCACACTTGGACCAATTGTGTGGGGGTTGTTGAGATGAGTCAGGGGTTTATCATAAGAGATCGGATTAGGATCACGAACAAAATTATCGACGGAACTCACATTTGAACAACAATGTTCTCTATTATACAAAGCTCCACAAGACGAACAATCTTTAAACCCATACATGATGATAGAATTAAGGAGGGATAAATAGAAGAATTAAACAAAATGGGGTTAAGAAGAATATTTTTTGATTTTTATGTATTTTAAACATCAAAAAATATTTTTGGTAACCGAAAGTCGATAGTGCATGGTAGGTCTCTAGAAAACGCACAAAGAAGCGGAGGAGCGGGTAAGCGCGAAGCGTTTTAAAAACCTTCTCCTTTCGGGTCGAATTTTGTAGGATCGACCCTCCTTATACCTCTCTTTTAGTTTGTTAACTAAAGATAAGCCAAAATGACAATTAACAATCGGTTATTTTTAATATTAAAAGAAAATAAAAATATAAGTGTAAAATATTTTTGTATTTTTATATTTTTATAATAAGAAGAAAATATTCACAATTGAAAGCGATAACTTCACGAAGAAGGGTCTTCAAACACTAATCTTCGAACGAAACACGATAATCGCACACACCTCCTCGACAACGGCACCAAAAATTGATTCTTAATATAATAGCATATATAATATATATATAACTAAAATACCAATTATCAACAATAGTATAAGATAAGTATTTTGTAAGGCTTCTAGAAAGTTACTTTTAACCAAAGCAAAGTCCAAAACCTCCTGGGTCGTTTCCTCGACGAAGCGTGAATTGAGAATCGGTTAAGTTCGTGATCGCGTGATTGAATGATTTTAAAAGATTTTGATTTTGGATTTTTAATTCTACTAATGAAAAGGCATAAAACATGTAAAGACAAGTTAACAATAAAAGCATTTAAAGCATTTAAAGCAATTAAAAAATTTAACACGAAAACGTTAACGGGGATTTAAAAACGCGATATTTAAGCAAATAAATCAAAATTTAACTCTAACAATGTTTTTTCATTTTTTATAAATCCTAAATGACTAAAAATAATTTTAGAAAAAAGAATTATATTTTTCTGACTTTTATTTTATTTATTATGATTTAAAAACAGATTTAATCTAAATTAATTATTAAAAATAGAAAACTAAATATTAAAATTCTAGAAAAATTAGGAAAACTACTTTGACTTATTTAAAATCTATGTAAAATAAAACGTGATAATAAGCTAAACTGAATAAGCTGTTAAAAAGCTAATAAGTACTATAAGCTAAAAACTAGAAATGACTATTACAATTTAATGGTGCAAAGAAAGAAATGAAAAAGACACCAGGGCAGTTGGTTCATAATAAAAAAAAACTTGTTGTGTGAGGCGCTGAGTGTGAATGGGGAGAGGTCAAAGGTCGAGTCAAGTGACCTTTTTTTTTATTAAAACTTTTATATTAAACTTTTTATTTATGAAAAAGCTAAATAACCTGAAAATATGAAACTTTTGAAAAAGGACTTTTTAATAAAACTGGGAAATAAAGCCAGGAAAAAGCCAATTGAAAAAGACAGGTAGGGTTTTAAGCTATCAAGGTAAACAAGCTAAAACTAATTGGACTTTAGGACTCAAAAATCTAAAAGAAAAACAAATAAAGTAAAACAGAACTTCACTTAAACCTGAAAAGCACTTATGACTCAAAATAAGCAAATATAATAAGCTAGAAAGTAGTGAAAAGCACCTAAGGACAAAATGACTCTAAAACAGTTTTAAGGGCCCTTATCAAAATTTAAGCTAACTTTTAAGATTAATAAGAACATGGAATAAGCTAAGCACCTATACCCAATAGACACAAAGAAGCTAGAATTTAGAAAAGGAATTTGAAAAATACAAACTCTATTTTGTTTTTCCCTTTTTGAAGAAAAATTGACAATTTTAAGCTTGAAATTAAGACTCATAAACAACTTTTAACCAACTGAAACTTTTAAACAGATTGAAATCATACTATATTAAGCTAAGATTGATCATGATTAATCTAAGTTAAACTAGATTATAACCTTAAATGATCTGCAATGGAAGAATCATAAACATATTTCATAAACTAGCTACTTGATTGTTTTAAGGCTAAAATGCTTGAAAAGTAATTCCAACATTACTAACTCAAAATAAACATACATTGATGCTAATGAAGCCGTATAAGATCACAAAATCAACACCTCAAATGCTCTTTTTAGGAAATAACAAAAATGAACTGTTTGAACAGCCTAAGCTATAGCAACTGAAATTTGAACAAAACTAACTTTAAAACAAAACAAGACTTAATTCTAGCTTACGAAAACTTCCATTTAGACCTTATGTGAGCTTATTGAATCTGATTAAACATCATAAGGTTAAACCTGCTTGTGCCAAACATCCCTTTAAAAACCTTAAATCCTATTTTTAAGCCTAAACTAACTAAAATAAGCTAGGAAAGTTGAAAACAGATTAAGCACTTACCATATTATGGAAATTAAAGCAAAGACTAAGGAAAAATAAGCACCTAGCACTAAGCTAAACTAAAATAAGCAAGTTTAAGTAATGTGGCCATATTTTATCTAAACTCAACTTAAACTTAAAACTAAGCTTTAAACTAACATGATAAGCTAATAAAAGTCAAAATAAGCAAATATAAGCAATGATAAGCAGATAGTAAACAACAATAAGCAAACAATAAGCAAAAACAAAAAATAAGCAATAAAATGAATAGTGAAGAGTAGCTTTATCCTTTGCTCAAAACAAGGATGTAAATGCTCAAAAGAGCTTATCAACAAGCTCTAGCTTGTTTGCACAAGCTAGTATGGTCTATAACCCCATCCAAATATGACTTATCATCCTTAATAAGCTAAGGTATTTGATTGGTGATTCAATGAAACGGTAACACTTTATTTAAGTGAAACAGGATTATTAAGAGCTTAAGAATAATGATGGAAAACAAAGATTAAGCTTGAAAGTGCAATGAGTAAAAAGACAGAATCAAGAATAAGCTTGAAAATTGACTTGTATTAATAAAATGAAGTCACATTATTGAAAAAAGTAAATACAATAAAAGTAAATAAGCATAAAACTAAACTACCTCCTAAAAACTACTTATTCCAAAAATCTAAGCTGGCCCATTACAATGAAAATTCCTAATCAATTTATAAGAGCTCTGTGTTTCATGTGTTGAGGTGTATTCTTTTGTGAGGAGTAAGTCCTATTCAATCTTGGCCTTGCCATTCCAAACCGCCTCTTCTCATCTTTGTAATCTTGCCTTGATTAGCAATCCACATCCAATCCACCTATGAGGACACCATTGGGATTCCAAGGTGCCAGTGAAGTGGTAGTCATGACAATCTCGTGTGTCTTAATCTGCTTCTAGAAGGGTGAGGTTGTGTGATTGGGTTAAGTGGTTTTTCACCCACGTAGCAAAAAATTTATAGTGAAAATGGTTGGAAACTTAGAGAGGATAGATGAACAGTGAAAACGTTCAATTATTTATACTGGAATGTTTAGTATTTGACTTAGGGTTATAAATCCAATTTGGGCCGAGTAAAAGGTAATTTGGGCTAATGGTTATATTTAGTTTGGACTTTAACGGGTGTTAGTAGTTTAGGACCTTTGGTGAAATGGTGTAAGGACTACCGATGTTAGTCCTTTAGGACTACTAATGCAAAACTCAAGGACCTTCAATGTAATAACTCAACAAATTGTTAAGTGTATTTTGGACTTTTAAATATAAATGGTCTAGTTTATGGAATTTAGGCCGGGATTAAGATAAATTTGCCTTCTGCTTTGATTTTCTCACACTCTTTCCATTCCCATGCTCGGTTTTGTTGTTTTTAGCATTGTTTTTGTCCTTATGTTGATATGTGATACCTGCACAGTAAATAACATAAAACAAGCGTATTTTTGGCATTTTATGTCCGATTTTGGTCATTTGGGGTCGTTTTATTAGGTAAAAAGTATGTGTATTTAAGCACATACTAAAATCCCCCATACTAAACTATTGCCATGTCCTCACACAATGTCATAAATACAAACTTAGAAAACCAAAAATTTCAGCCCCCCTAGACTAGTTACCTCGAAAAGTAGCTAAGCGTTCATCTAAGGGGAGTAAGAAATCACTAGTTTTGAAAAGCTCCCCGTTTTACCATTTTTATGCATTTATTATTATTATTCATATATATCATAACTTCACAGAACAAGAAACACTAAAAAGATAAATTCATCGTCCTCGATCTGCCCCAAACCAAGCTTAAAAACAAAAACGAAACAATGTTAGATAGAAGTACGATGCTAACACTACTCATAAATGCTAATTGTGGATGCATATCTACTTTCCGTTCCCTTATTCCTAAGTCCTCAAAAGATTGTATTCTTATTATTTATGACAAATAAATTAATGTCTTATTCACATAAAGTATAACCCGCTTTAGACCACAATTAGTTTGAAATCATTTCCTAAAGAGACGATATGGTGAGAATAAAGTCCACATTAAAGTTCTAATTTCGCATGATTTAGTTGTTATCCTTTTTAGATAACCATGGAGTCAAAATTTAGCTTTATTATTATTATTATTGCAACATTATTAAACCTTGGGCCTTTAAACAACTGCCACATCGGTATGCGAGCCGACCATGGTCTAGGAGTCTTATTTCGACCTTGGTGATCCTAGACCTTTTAGAAGGTTGCAACATCAGTTGTGAGCCGGCAAGATGCAGCAAACTTTTTATATCAGCTACAGTATTATTATTATTTATACCTCCCACCCTTTAAACAACTACCATTACATCGTTGCTGAGTCGGCAAGAGGTAGTGGTCTTATTTCGGCTTCGATTTATTACATAACTTATTATTATTAGCCAAATTTCAAGTCCTGTGGTCTTTTAACTACATAGACAACGGTAGCGAGCCATCAGGAATCGATAGCCTTATTCCCCACAATAATGACAAAACCTCGATGTGTACCTTACTTTCACCAGAAGGAATATCTACGAAGTGATTTAAACTAAGAATCGCAAAAACCTAAAGTAACATTATTTATTCAACAGTTATATAACATTTATTAAGCTTATGGGAGCAAAAAGCCACAATTAACCTCTATGAGCCTTAAAGAGATCCAATTACTCTATGTTTAGCATCTAACTTATACAAAACTCTATCATTTCTCGTTCTTTGCAAATTTAAAATCTTTAATAAAAAGATCCACGAATGCTTAGTCTAATAAAACAAGCTTTGCATATTTAAAGTCTATCATGGAAACTTGCAAACTCTTAGCTTTTACAAGCTTGAATTCACGTTTTAAAGCTTCTTTTATAATAGACTAGCAAAAGCTTAAATTTATATAAGTTAAGTGGCAAGCTAGAGTGCAACATGATCGATCAAGTCAAAATTTATTCTTTAAAAAGACAAAACTGCGTGTCAAAACACTTTTTTTGGTGGAAAAACAGGGTTACGTGAAAACAAGGCAAATGCAAGTAAGATCGAATCGAAAGATCCCCCCCCGTACTAGAACTATACATTGTCCTCAATGTGAGACTGTCTCCCCCATACTAATTTCAAGGCATAATCCAAATATTAAGGGGTCTCTAAGCAAATCTAAAGCCGTTTATTAATTATGCTAATAGATAAACGTTAAATCAATAAGATCTAGGATATCAGATTCCCATATATAAGCATGTGAAGGATTGAAAAACCACGAGCACGAGAGTCTTCATAATCTGGGCAATCCTGGACATAAACCACAAAACACGAAACACGAGAAAGGAAAAGGCGAGCCTCCTCACATCACACTTATTCATAAATTTTATACTAATATACTATTACTAAGGATAAGCATGGGTTGCCACCCACGAAGCACTTATTTTTGTTAACCGAGTCTGATGAGGCGCTGACTCCTCATCCCCCATACTTGAGTTGGTCAAGTGGGGGATAGAAATGGGAGAAACAAGACATCCCCAAGAAAGGAATGGTCCCTTAGAAAATCCGATCATCGGCTTTTTAGAAAAATCAGAAGTGATTTTGCCCCGATGAGATAAGAGATAAGAAGAAAGAATACCAGGATTGAAAACTTTGTCTTCATTTTCAGATGGAAATAGAACCAAAGTCTCAATCACTGGAAAAAGAGGATTACGGATAAATGAGATAGAAAATGTATCCCGAGATAGAAATCTCTTGGATTGGACTTCAAAGAATATCCCCGGATTGAGGGAATCATCAGAAGGAATGAAGTCCGAATACATCATAAGGGTGGGATGGGTGGGTAACACATTAGGCACATGAACACGTGGTTCTCGCCAAAATATCTTCATAATAACAGCAGTCAACTCTTCTTGATCGTGCATCAATATCAAAGAAAAATCCATCATTACCGGTGGTTCGCAAAAAGGACAAGGGGATGCCGAACCATCAGATAATGAATCAAAGTAAAATTACTCAGTTTCACCGGGAATGGAATCATTGCCTAGCAATTCGTCAAGAAAAAAAAATCCCCGTTCCGAGTCATAGTCCGTCAACTCTCAATACCCGGTGGTATCGAGTCATCTGGATCAAGAAATAAATCGATCTCCTCTATAAGAGAGTCACTATCCTCAATGGGGATAGGAGATGGGGAGGAAGATTTGATTGTAGCATCAGAAATTTTAGAATTAATTCTTCCGAGGTCGAGGGAGATGAATTAATATCATACACAATTCCTCAATAAGACGAATTCTTTTAGGATCTAAAACGGCAATCATTAAAATTCCCGGCGGAAATTAATTTGATATGACAGTGAGTTCACCGAAGAACTCCTCTAGAAAATTATTAATCTTAGGTATAAGAAACCGTCAAAATATCTCGATTTAAGCAACTGATTCTATAAAGATTAGTCTCGCATTAAAATGATTCAGAGATCTATCTTACTAGAAATGATCTCCTTCATCAAAAAGAGGGTTCGAATAAATTTGAAAATTTTCTTTCGGAATGTCCTCATCAGAAAAATGACACGTCGTCACTAGAGGAAAAAATCTCCGTACACATAAATCGAAATAGTGATTAGAGAAAAGTCTCGAAAAATCATCACAACTGGCACATCACACACATTTTCATTGATGGGAAAAAAAAATCCTTGGACTCACTTGGGGATTGGACAAGGTTCTCAAACCATAGACTTATATAATTTATTCCTTTCCTTCCAGTTTCCCCAGAAAAGAGCTAAATCTTTGATGCCGCCCATACTTAGAGAGTTATCGGGTTCTTCAGTTAGTAAGACGGGTGCAATTGCTTTAGAAGAATTCTCTAAATATTCCCTATATTGAATAGTATACTCATCATCATCGTAGAAGGCAGGATAATTCCAACTCGGAGAATTAATATATTCAGCCAGCTCCTCCTTTATAATTTGCAAATCTTTAAGAAGTTTATGAAGCAATTCTTGTATATCCTCTGGTTGATGTTGTTTTCCTTTAAAAGCATGCTGAATTTCAAAAAATTTCTCCCAAGCTAGCAATAAAACCTTTGGCGTTTCTCTAAAAGATATACGATTAAACTTCTTTAAAAAGGTTTGTATAGATTTCATTAGGTTTTCTCTGGCTTGCACAATTTCCACACTCGTTTCTTGAGGAGGTTGATGAATGACGGTATACTGCGGGGGTTGATATTGGTCAAAACCAGAACAATTAGAACTATAGCAAAGATTAGGTTCACAGAAATTTTGGTTCAACGGTTGACACTGAAAAGTCTCAGAAGAATTAGAACTATAGCAAAGATTAGGTTCACTGAAATTTTGGTTCAGAAAGTTATTGTTGTGGAAAACTTGGTGTAGTTTGTGGAAAATTATTATCAAAGTTTTGACTGAAACACGGGTCTTGATTGTAGACAAACGGAACTTGAGGTGGACAATCGTAACCATAATGAGCATCGTTCCCACATAACTCACAGGAATTCGTATGGTACTGGGGTTGTGAAGGTGGGTAGAAAATATTTGGAGAATCAATGAAAGAAGTTGAATTTGAATCATTAACGAATGATTTTTCAACTTCATAACAGCATAAAGCACAAACTTCATCCATATAATTTCTTCTACACCGCTCACAAGTACATTATCGACAATATAGACCACCAAACTATGACCTCCACACTTGGACCAATTACTGGGGGTTGATGAGGATGAGTCAGGGTTGTCATCATAAGAGATCGATTAGATTACGAACAAAAATCTCCTGACGGAACTCACATTTGAACAACAATGTTCTCTATTATACAAAGCTTCACAAGACGAACATTCTTTAAACCTATACATGATGATAGATTTAAGGTGGGATAAAGAGAAGAATTGAACAAAATAGGGTTAAGAAGAATATTTTTTTTGGATTTTTATGTATTTTAAACAAGAGAAAATATTTTTGGGACCGATAAATCAAAGGTGCACGGCAGCTTTCTAGAAAACGCACAAAGAAGCAGAGGAGCTGGTCAGCGCGAAGCGTATTAAAAACCTTCTCCTTTCGGGTCGAAGTTTGCAGGATAGACCCTCCTTATACCTCTCTTTTAGTTTGTTAACTAAAGATGAGCCAAAACGACAATTAACAATCGGATATTTTTGTATTTTTATATTTTTATAATAAGAAGAAAATATTCACAATTGAAAGCGATAACTTCACGAAG
Organism: Tanacetum coccineum; assembly: GCA_026074375.1. NCBI lineage: Eukaryota > Viridiplantae > Streptophyta > Magnoliopsida > Asterales > Asteraceae > Tanacetum > Tanacetum coccineum. The sequence continues at coordinate 58,144 of BQNB010013645.1, forward strand.
AAGGGTCTTCAAACACTAATCTTCGAACGAAACACGATAATCGCACAAATCTCTCCGGCAACGGCGCCAAAAATTGATTCCTAATATAATAACATATATATAATATATATATATATATATATATATATATATATATATATATATATATATATATATATATATATAAAGATAATATATATAATATATATAATAAAACTAAAATAACCAATTATCAATAATAGTAGAATATAAGTATTTCTATAAGTGCTCTAGAAAGGTACTTTTAACCAAAGCAAAGTCCAAAACCTCCTGGGTCGTTTCCTCGACGAAGCGTGAATTGAGAATCGGTTAAGTTCGTGATCGCGTGATTTGAATGATTTTAAAAGATTTTGATTTTGGATTTCTAATTCTACTAATAAAAACGCATAAAACATGTAAAGACAAGTTAACAATAAAAGCATATAAAGCAATTAAAAAATTAAACACGAAAACGTTAACAGGAATTTAAAAACGCGACATTTAAGCAAAAAATTCAAAATTTAACCCTAACAATGTTTTTTCATTTTTTATAAATCCTAAATGACTAAAAATAATTTTAGAAAAAAGAATTATATTTTTCTGACTTTTATTTTATTTATTATGATTTAAAAACAGATTTAATCTAAATTAATTATTAAAAATAGAAAACTAAATATTAAAAATCTGGAAAAATTAGGAAAACTACTTTGACTTATTTAAAATCTATGAAAAATAAAACGTGATAATAAGCTAAACTGAATAAGCTGCTAAAATCTATCAGTAAATATAACTAAACAAAGAATGACTAATTCGATTTAATGGTGCCAAGAAAGAATGATAAAAAGACCATAGGGGTCAGTTCTGGTTAAGTATTTTGTGTGTGAGCGTTGAGTGTAAAGGGAGAGGTCACAGGGTTGTCAAGTCATGGACCTATCTTTTATTAAAACTTTTATTTAGAAAACTTATTTTTTGAAAAAGCTAAATAACCTGAGAAATAAGAAACTTTTGTAAAGGACTTTAAAAAAATTGAAGGAAAACAAGCAAAACAATTGGACTTTAGGACTCAAAAAGCTAAAAGAAAAACAAATAAACTAAAACAGAACTTCACCTAAACCTAAAAAGCACTTATGACTCAAAATAAGCAAATATAATAAGCTAGAAAGTAGTGAAAAGCACTTAAGGACAGAAATAAGCTCTAAAACAGTTTTAAGGACCCTTATTAAAATTTAAGCTAACTTTTAAGATTAATATTAGAGAACATGGAATAAGCTAAGCACCTATACCCAATAGACACAAAGAAGCTAGAATTTAGAAAAGGAATTTGAAAAAGACAGACTCTATTTATTTTTTGACTTTTTGAAGAAAAATTGACAACTTTAAGCTTGAAATTAAGACTCATAAACAACTTTTTAACCACTAAAACTTTAAACAGATTGAAATCATACTATATTTAAGCAAAGATGAGATTCATGATTAATCTAAGTAAACTAGATATAACCTTAAATGATCTGCATGGAAAGAACTCTTAAACATATTTCATAAACTAGCTACTTGATTGTTTTAAGGCTAAAATGATTGAAAAGTAATTCCAACATTACTAACTCAAAATAAACATACAATGATGCTAATAAAGCCGTATTAGATCACAAAATCAACACCTCAAATGCTCTTTTTAGGAAATAACAAAAATGAATTGTTTGAAAAGCCTAAGCTATAGCAGGACATGAAATTTGACAAAACTAACTTTAAAACTAAACAAGACTTGATTCTAGCTTACGAAAACTTCCATTTAGACCTTATGTGAGCTTATTGAATCTGACTAAACATCAAAAAGTGACACAAGCAGTTTTCATAAGGTTAAACCTGCTTGTGCCAAACACCCTTTTAAAAAACCTTAAATCCTATTTTTAAGCCTAAACTGACTCAAATAAGCTAGGAAAGTTGAAAACAGATTAAGCACTTACCATAATAAGGAAATTAAAGCAAAGACTAAGGAAAAATAAGCACCTAGCACTAAGCTAAACGAAAATAAGCAAGTTTAACTAATGTGGCCATATTTTATCTAAACTCAACTTAAATTTAAAACTAAGCTTTAAACTAACATGATAAGCTAATAAAATACAAAATAAGCAAATATAAGCAATGATAAGCAGAGAATAAACAACAATAAGCAAACAATAAGCTGGAATAAGCAAAAATAGAAAATAAGCAATAAAATGAAAAGTGAGGATACCTTTATCCTTTGCTCAAAACAAGGATGTAAATGCTCAAAAGAGCTTATCAACAAGCTCAAGCTTGTTTGCACAAGCTAGTAAGGTCTATAATCCTATCCAAATCCGGCTTATCATCCTTAATAAGCTGAGGTATTTGATTGGTGATTTAATGAAACAGTAACACTTTATTTAAGTAAAACAGGATTATTAAGAGCTTATGAAATGATGTGAAAACAGATTAAGATTGAAAGTGCAATGAGTAAAAAGACAGAATCAAGAATAAGCTTGAAAATTGAATTGTATTAATAAAATGAAGTTACATTACTGAAAAGTAAATACAATAAAAGTAAATAAGCATAAAACTAAAACTACTCCTAAAACTAATCCTAAAATCTACTGCCCATTACAATGAAAATCATAATCTATTTATAGATAAGCTCTGTGCTTCTTGTGTGTGAGGTGTGTTTCTTTTGTGAGGAGTAAGTATTCTTTCATCTTGGCCTTCCATTCCAAACCGCCTCTCTTATCTTTGTGATCTTGGCCCTTGATTACAATCCACGTCCAATCCACCAATAGGACACCTTGGGATTGCCAAGGTGTCAGTGAAGTGGCAGTCATGACAATCTTATGTGTCTTAAGCTTCTAGAAGGGTGAGGTGTGCGATTGGGTTAAGTGGTTTTGTAACACCCCTAAATCTAGGTCGCAGCGAAATGTTGAATATCCGAGGTCGTTACTTCATAGATCAATAGCACAAGATATGAGAACGACTTGTTTGACAACAAAAGTAAAGATTTCGCTTTATAACAAATATCCCAAAATGTAATACATCCCAAATCTTTAGTACTGACTCTTCCAAAGAGTAGTCCCCCAATGTATCGTGGCACCTCGTGCCTTATTGACCTGAGAAAACATGCTTAAAATGTCAACATAAAGTTGGTGAATTCATAGGTTTATGTAAATCAATTGTAGGACCGCAAGATTTCCAAGTGTATGATTAAGCAACAGATGCAAACATCATAAAAAGTAATTACGGTTTCCTAAGCTCATGACACTGAAGCTCGACGTATATGGATGCAATAAATTACCAATAAATGCCCCTGAATGATGTTCTAACCCGCAACATCCCAAGTCCGACATGGTATACGTTTGTTTTCTGGCAGACCGGCACAGTGAGCGCTACTCACCCAAACGAGGACGTCAATCCTAAATAGATCTATTTATAACATTCACGCTCGCAATCTAGCAATTGATAGTTCATGATAATAGGGCTCAGTGGGTTATCGCTACTTAAGCAAACTCGTAATTAAAGTATAAAATGTACACTTGTGTCCAGTTTGTAAAACAAAGCATGTTCTCACCCAAAGATGTAAATCCTTTAAATAATTGTAAAACATGGGGCGATGAACTCACCTTTATGAATAGTCCTCTGAAAATGATAGATATATCCAAGTATGAATCACACCGTCAAATACCTAAGTAAATACGGTCAGTCTTAGTCTACAGTTTTGGCTAAAGACTCAATGTATAAACTAAAATAAATTTCTAGTTTATATATACTGTTATCACTTGTGTGGTGGTGCACATGTTTATCGTATTTGTAATTTCTTGATGGCTCTTAGGAAGGTATAAGACTAAGGATAGTTACCGTTAATAATTTATACATTATTAACCTGATAGTTTATACACCGATAAACATTGACTTTAAATACTATAATACTTTTATTATATTTAGTCCAGTCCGACACTTCAAGTATTTAAAAAATCATTTAAGTTTTATAACATATCCTTAAGTTTTTAAGTTTGACAACCTTAGTCCCTTTATTCAAGTTTGGTTAAATTACATTTTTAACCCTTAACTTTCCAAGTTGTCACTTTTAGTCCCTTGACTTTACAAAAATTGCACTTTAGGTCCTTATATATTTCAAACAGCCCTTTAAGTTTTTTTGTAATGTCAAAACAGCCCCTAGACTTTATAGAAAAATAGTTTTGACAGTTTTAACCCCCAAGTTTACAAGTTTACACATTTAGTCCCTTAACTTGTAAAAAGTCACATTTTAAACCCAATTAAGACCTAACAAGTGACAATAGGTTTTATTTACTTCAATAAGCTACATAAGCTGTTGGCAGCTTATAAATAAGCTCGGATGAGCTTATTTGAGCTTATTGGGCTTTTCGGCCCAACATCAACTCGAATTAAGCTTCTAAGAGTTCAAAAGGGTTTTCAAAAGTGACAAGGACTTTGGTTAAGCTCAATTAAGCTACTTTAACTGTTGGGCTTATAAATAAGCTCAGATGAGCTTATTTAGGCTTATTGGGTTCGTTAGCCCAATAACCTTAACCCGAAAACTTGCAAAAGTCCATTAAGCATTTCCTTATTTGGCCCAACTCATTTTCTTATCTTATTAAGCTTATTAGGGTCTGTTTTAAGCTGTTTTACCTTGTGGCTTATTCAATAAGCCATTAAGCTCCGGTAATGGGCTTTTGGGCCCATTACGAGTCCGATAAGGGTTGTTCATGTTTGGGCTCAATCCATTAGGGTCCATTAACTTGCCTAAGGTTATCATAAGCCTCATAAGCTGTTTTAAGCTCACAAATAAGCTGCCAAGCTTATTCGTGGCTTATGGGTTTCGTGGTTCACGGTAATGGGCTAACGAGCCCATTTAAGGATCCGTTTGGTTATTAAACATACTAAGGGTCCATATTAATATCAATTTGCTCGTTGGACTCTTAATAAGCTCGTAGGGCTTATAAATAAGCTGTGGCCCCGCCAAGCTTGCTTATTGGGCCTGTTTGGGTTCGTTCATGGCTTCTTGGGCTAATTCGGCCCATTAGGAGTTTATCTAAGGCGTGCTTGTTATATTTCGAGTCTAATAAGCTTCCTATTTTAACACTAAGCTCGAATGAACTTAAAAATAAGCTATGGATCCCACTCGTGGGATGTTGGGCCGGTTGGGCCTAAGCCGTGAGCACGTTTGGATTTCACAAGCCCTTTGTGGCCCGTTGGTTTCCCCTAGCAATGTATATGATGTAACATTTCTCATTTTCATGTCATTGTACGACTCTATTAATGATCATTATTTATTTTAGTCCAATATGCGTTTACTTTTAATTTGACTTTTAAGCTAAATCGCGTAGACTAGAAATAATCATTCAACGTAAACGGTCACCAAATAAATTAAGGTTTACGTCAAGCAAGTGTCTAATAATTATTAGGACGATAATTATTGGCTTTGTTCATTCTTATTTCTATTGGTCACGTAAATGACTTACGTTTCGCAATAAAATACACTTAGACACACCACGGAAATACCTAGACTTACCTAGACTCAAACCAATACCCACTTCTAATGCCTAAACACAAAAATTAAATCAAATCTTGTACAAATGTTCAATGTTGGCCGAATGTGGTGAGTTAATCCACATAGAAATCGTCCTAAGTGATTTTCTAGCTAAGAAATCCTCTAATGATCTTAGCAAGTACTTGTACATCTTAATTCCCATAAATGCTAGTCCTAATGGTCTCCTACTAGTTTATTAACCAATGGTTAATAACCATTTTTGTTCCTTGATCCCTTCTAGCCGCGGCAAAACAAGAACCCACACACAAATCTTTGTGATTTTAAGGAATCAAACTAAATCTTGTACAACATTGCCTAATTAAAACATGTACTTAGTGGTTTAACATAAAACAAGGTGCAACAAACTAGAAATCCCTATAATCCACTTAACTAGGGCTCGTTTGGTTTGTTTAGGACTAAGGAGAGGTAACTAGCCACAAATTGTCTATAAATACTACTCCTAAGTTCACAAGATACATTTCTAAAACTTCTAAACACTCTCACTAAGACAAACCTTCCTCATTTCTCCCTTTCCATTCGGCTACACCAATAACCGAACCATACGCGACTCACATTTCCCTTTCAAGAACACAAGTAATCTTAAAGACCCCTTACACGTTTGTGGAAGCATACACGAGCTAAGGAATTGGGTTACAAGCTTTGAAGCTTGAGAAGTATACACGTTTGGGTGTACACGCATTGCTCTACCTTGCAAACACTCGAAACAAATCACTAGGACTCTTTGTAAGTCACGTTCAAGCTTATACACTTCGTGTTATAGTTGTTACTTGGTGTCTAGTCGTGTAGGTCACGTTATATATACGAATAACAATGCTCATAGGCGTGAACACGCATGATTCGATCCATGCGTGGCATACGTGCATGAATATACATACGATTTGACCTTGTGTGGTGCTAATACACGTTAAAAGGGTAATGTAAGATAAGCTAGGACGTAAACTAGCCTTTTAGACTCAATAAAGGAAACGTACATGGAAATGAAACACTTATACTCGAACTACATAAAAACACCACGTAAACTCTACGTGTAAATGTTATGGCATGGCTTGGAAACGAACGTAGGACCTTATTAAAAGAATGCATGCGATATAGCACAAAATAAATAGTGACGAACAATAGGAGTCGTAAAATTACCTGAAATTGAGAAATGTTACAAAGAGTAAATTTAGTTTTAAGATCAAACCGTAACTTTTGAATCCAAATGATCTCACAAGCTGCAGATGACATAGATAGATCTGTACTCAGCTTTTGTAGAGGATTTGGACAAAGTGGTTTGTTTTAACATTTCCAAGATATCAAGCAATTATTAAAGAAAATACAATATCATGTGACAGATTTTCTAGTTTTTAAGCATTTAGCCCAGTCTGCATCACTATAACCTTTTAGATTGTTTACACAGTCTAAATGGTTATATCTAATTCCATTATTAGGAGCATTTTTTAGATATCTAAGCACAGTTAAGATGAGATTTAAGAGGAGAGTGCATGTACTGAGCAAGGTAATGAACAGGATAAGATATATCAGGTCTGGTATGAGTAAGGTAAATAAGTTTACCAAGTAATTTTTGATAACTTGTTATATTATCAAGAAGAGGAACATCTTTGGTAGCAATGTAAGGCAAAACATAATTTGGTTCCATAGGAGTAGAGACTGGCTTACATCCTAACAAACGATATTCTTTTAGCAATTCAAAACAATATTTTCTCTAAGAAAGACACAAATCTTTTCCAGTTCTAATTACTTCAATCCCCAGAAAATATTTAAGACTTCCCAAGTCTTTGATATTAAATTTAGATTTCAGAAAAGATTTAAACTTAGTTATCTCATTTATACAATTTCTAGTAACCACAATATCATCAACATAAACAAGAAGAGCAATAAACTTGTTATCTTTTGACTTTGTGAACAATGAATGATCATTAACAGATTGAACAAAGTCATTTTCCTTTAGAACAGAAACAAGTTTTTCATTCCACTTTCTTGGAGCTTGTTTAAGTCCACAAAGAGACTTTACAAGCTTTCAAACCATATTTTTATTATCTTGTTAGCAAATCCTTTAGGAATGGTCATATAAATTTCTTCATCTAATTCTCCATAGAGAAAAGCATTATTCACATCTAGTTGAAACAAAGGCCATTCATTAGTAACAGATAAAGAAATAAGACATCTAACAATAGACATCTTAACAACAAGAGAGAAAGTTTCATCAAAGTCTATGCCTTTTTTTTATTAAAGCCTTAGCAACTAATCTGGCTTTATATCTATCAATATCACCACTAGCTTTATATTTGATTTTAAAAATCTATTTGTTACCAATAGCTTTTCTATTTGTAGGTAATTCAGTGATCTCCTAAGTATGATTTTTATTTAAAGCTTTAATTTTAGCATTCATAGCATCAATCCGGTTATTATCTAAGATAGCTTCTTCATAACAAGTAGGCTCAACACTTTTATTAAGACCAGAAGCAAATCAAAAGTTTTCATGATTAAGATTAGCATAATTAACAACTTTTTCAATGCCATACTTAACTTTGCCTTTAATAAAAAAATCATTTAGACTAGTAGGTAACTTAGTCAGTCCAGAGACCCTCAACAACACGTTGACTGGTATTCTTCAACTTCAGAGTGAACTCTGAGTTTTTCCATAGAAGTCATTAAACAAAGTCTGTTACATTTGAAACAGTGCCCTCATGGTGTGTAATTATTTAATTTCATCCAAAGATGTTGCTTTAGAGTCATTATTTACCCTGAATATCAGGGTTTCAATCTTTGTGCCATTAATCATTGAAACACTCTCCCTTCAATCGTTGGGTCTTTCTAAGGTTTTCAATGTCAAAAAAGTTTTTTGTGATTTAAATCTTTGTTACACTAGACCTCAAAATTAGTTTGTTTCAAATTATTTTTATTTTAAAAGGAAAAACAGTTTCATAAAATTTGTATCTCTAAATAAACGATTGTGATTTGTTTTCAAGTACTCAAAAGTTTGTAACCCTTTTTTTTTTGATTAGAATAACCCAATAAAGACACATTTTCAGATTTACTACTAAATTTATCATGATTATTAAGAATGGTAGCATAACATAGACAACCAAAAACCCGAAAGTGAGAGAGTGAAGGGTCATGCCCATACATATAAAAATAAGGAGATTTACCAGACAACTCTAAGGAAGGAATCCTGTTAATAATATAAACAACAGTTAAAATACATTCAGACCAAAGATATAAAGGTAATTCCCCCTGAAACATAAGGGATATGGCAACATTTAGAAGATGCACATGTTTCCTTTCTGCAATACCATTTTGTTAAGGTGTGTAAACACAAGTGGTCTGATGTAAAATTCCTTTTTCATTAAAGAAAATTTGAAGTTTATTGTTAATAAATTCAGTTACATTATCACTTCTGAAAACCTTTACATTAATTTCAAACTGATTTGATATCATTTGGACAAAACTTACAATGGAATCATAGACATCATCTTTCCTTTTTAACATATAAACCCAGACTGCTCTAGAAAAATTATCTACAATAGTTAAGAAATACCTAAAACCATCTCTGCTAGTGACTTTATAAGTACCCCAAACATCTAAGTGCACTAATTTACCAATTTAGTTGATTTGTGATCACTTAAAGGAAATGGTTCTTTAGTTTGCTTAGCTTTGTTACAAGTGTCACAGAGATGATTAGAAGTAGAATGATTATCCAAATTTAGAGTAGTTTTGAGGGCATCAAGGACTTGATCAGCAGGATGACCAAGTCTATGATGCTACGGAGTCTTAGACACATAACAAGAAGCAATGCAGTTATTAGAAACAATCTTACATGCATTATCAATATCAAACAAGTAAAGACCATTGAATTGTTTACCAATCTCCACAGTCATGTTTTCCTTTAAATCCCGAATATAACAATTACTCTCATCAAAACCAACAAACAATTTACTGTCTCTTGAAAGCTTATGAACAGAAAGAAGACTGACAGTGTACTCTAGAACAACAAGTACATCATAGAGAATTATGTCATTATTAATATTTAAATCTCCAATTTTAGTAATCAAAGCTTGAGTACCATTTGGATGACCAACAGTAAGACCAAGATTAGAAATATCAACAACATTTGTTAATTTTTTTTGCAGAAACAGTCATGTGTTGATTTGACCCAGAGTCAACAATCTATCCCAAACTAATATTTCTAATTATAAAATCAATGTTTCCATTAAAAATCTTTTGAAGTTAAGATTGAATTTAACACTCCCATTAAAAAAGTTCCTTTAATATTCAGAAATTTTTTACCTGCCATATTGGCATTATCAGTTGAAACACCATTATCATTCAAAAGATTCATAAGCCTAGTTAATTGTTCATTAGAAAGAGAGACATGAGAATTGTTTGTAGTAGCATTATTGCTACTCACACCATTAGAATGAATATTAACAGAAGTATTATTATTGGACACAAATCTAGATGTAGGATTGAAATATCTTTTCACACAACCGGCAGGATAACCAACAAGCTCAAAACATCTATTCATAGTATGACCAATTTTATTGCAATTAGTACATTTAA
>BQNB010013646.1:0-25414 GCA_026074375.1 Tanacetum coccineum
GAATCGTTATAAATTGGATGCTTATAAGCAATTAGCTTACTCATCACTTGGCTAATACAAACCAAATGGCTTCATACGATCCATTGCCATACTATATGTATTATGGTGATATTGAAAGTGAGCCTATGGTGTGGATTGGGATCTACATTGCAATAGCATCATTAGTCTGCACCCTTGCCATGGCTGAGGATTTGTTTCATGGTCTTCGAAATAAAAAATTCTGGTTTCCCTGTAAATATTTCACTCTCAATGCTGCATCTATTACAGTCATAACTGTTGCCATGAAACTGCCTGTGGATCTCACTAGTGAGATGCCAAGTTACATGGACCAAGCAGCCAAGCTCGGGAGTTTGGCTTTCATGTGCATGAGTATGGTTAACTTAATGCCTTCTTTGGCATCTATGGACAACAAGACTCTTCTTGCAAATGTCGTAGGTTTGTCCATTCTTGTTATTACCGTGATTGTGAATATTATCATTCAGATAAATACTTATATTATTGATCCTAAGTCTCCCGATTTACATTTAAATCGATACATTTCCTTTTTTGGTTTTGTCTCGGTCGCGTACATCTATGTGGCTATGATGATCCTGCTACTAATAATCACGATTTCTTCATCTCTGACAATTCCAGCCTCAAAGAAAATTTTAGAATTCAAGTATCAAGCCACAAACAAAACATATCCAACTGATCAACAACAAACACAAATGTCTTTGGTTGAGAAACTAAGACAACATGTTAGAAGGTTTTGGGTGATGGCAGAAACGGGTAGCCCTCAATTTGTAATGGCTAGTAGTCCATTATCGACCGCTTCTGGAGTAATTTGTGTAGTTGTTTTAGTCATGCAATCACTTCTCATGTTTGAATTTCTATATGATAATTTTAACTATGGGAATGAATATACTGAATATTATGGGTCAGTGTACAAGCAGTCAATACTTTTCATTCTCGTAACACAGTCCATAGCGGTCATGGTGGGTACCATTGCTCCTATATTTAGATGTTTTTCAGTTTTGAGCTTCAAATTTGTCACTAAATGGGATATCAATCAATTGATGGTTTTTAAAGTAGAGAAGTATTGGACCCAAATGTTATATGAGTGGAAACAAAATCATGTGCCTATTTTACTAAGCAGCCGTAGACCAAGAACCGTCCTCTACAATTTGAAAAATATCGCTTTGAGCCTTTGCATTGGATTTCAAATGGTATTAGTCGTATTGTGCAAAGTGATATGCCTCATCCTGATAGTTGTTCTCAAACTTGTTGTCTATTGCTTATACTGTTTGAAGTCACTAAAGACAAAATTGTTTACTCCACCCATCGACTCAACTGGCGAAATAAACGAAGACCTTAGCAAGTATGTTTTACATGTTAACGATGAGATGGAGCTTGCTGAGAGAACACTTAAGGACATTTCAAACTCCATGAATTCCTTCATCTTAAAGGCTGAAAAGAAACAAAACATCAGTCTTTTAGAGCTTCTTAAGAAATCTACTGGATTCGATGGAGTAGAGCAATTTGACACGGATCAAGTTCAACCTCTGCATTCTGCTGAGCTAGTTAACAGTTGGAGCTTACCAATAGTGACCTTAACATGTATCGCTGTTTCACTCCCGCATATTCCCAAGGACAGAGTTGAGAGCTTGTTGAAAAGTGTTGGTGAAGGTCTATCATACACCCATCTCGTGGAGGAAAGCCTCAATATATCAAGTGAATATGTGAATATTCGAAAGGCCACTATGACCTTATGGCATGACGTTGAAAACAACCGCATGTGGTTAAAGAATAGTCTATCAAAAAATGCTTTTGAAGGGAAGACGGCAACCGAGATTCTAAAGTGGTTTGCTGATAAAGCTGAAGAAATTTTCAACAAAAGTTCCAATGGAATAATGGTGGAGAACAACATTCCTAAGGAATTGATCGCTTCTAACTCAATGTACCGAATTGCACAAACAATCTTGCTCAGAGAGCATGGCAATGCAGAACCGCTCCGCAAAAAGCAGTTGTTTGCCCTTTTAAATAGAACGATTGCCGATATACTTTCTGCATGCTTCACCAACATACCGCAAGTCATAACAATGCAATGCCATGAAAGTGTGATAGAGAAACGTGAGGCAAGTGTCAAGGCTGCAGCCAAGCTTCTTGGTAATACTACAAAGATAATTGAACGACTAGAGACAGTTGAATTACCAAGCATGGAGGATGATAAGATGGCATATATTGATGAGTGGCGTCTTCACTTCAACCAATCAATCCCTTAATTAAGGTACTTTCTCCAGCTTCATTATCTTAATAAATAACATTATCATGTTTGTATAGGCGTAATTTGAGGTTTAAGTGAGTTACACATAGCATGTATTTCACATTATACAGTAGACGTTTACATTTTTCTTGCCAGGTTTTCTAGGTTTGTTCTAATCTATTCTTTTTCACATCTCTTAAAGTTCCATGGATTGTAAATCATAAAGGATCTCGACGGCAATCTTTCACAGAGAATTTGTGTTCAAGTTCTTTTCATTTTTAGTTGTTTATAATACACATGTTCTGTGTAACAAACTGCAAAGTGTTACTGGTACCAATATAGTGTGGCTTAATGTATTTTGAATATGTTGTATTGATTAAACTTGAATTTGTTTGCTTTTGAACAATTGATTGTCCAAGCATTATGAACACTATATTTCAGAGTGTTGATGAACCCTTGTTTATTTCAAGTCATATTAGTAGGTGCTTCTAAAGCTTTCAAGGTTGGTCATATATGATCATTTATGATAAGGGTTATGTCTATATAATAGCAACATAGTATGGAAAACGTACAAATATCATACGTGAATTTTAAAAAATACAAGAATTTTTTACATACTTCCAAATTTTGTTCCAATATCATACCTAATTGTATCTTGGAACAACCTAAGCTTATTTGGGTAAGCAAGGACGGACCCACATAGGTGCCAGGTGTGGCACGGGCTACACCCGATTTTAAGTCACGCAATGCAAAAAAAATTCAAAATTGACGTTTTTTGGGTATGTGCAATCCCCAAAATTTTGTGTGCTACCTTAGTTTTTTACGGTGTAACTTTAATTGGCCCAACATTTTCTTTGTGCAACACCCCATCGAAAATCCTGGGTCCGTCAGGGTAAGCTTAATATAGCTTAAGTGGTTAATAACTTATTATAAGCTTACCCAAACACCCTCTCAATATATGAATACCAATTTATGTTTTTATATGATAACAGGATAAACATGCTTATGAGGAATCTATATATCTTGATGAACCTGCAGGTGTGCCCTCTTGGCGTAAAACTTCCCGCCAAAACCTATGTCTGCTGGATTCAACACGGACAATACCAATCAGCTTTCGTTTGGATGTGAGTGTGATCGGTGAGAATGAGGAGGGTGATTTTCTGCATGCATTCATATTTCTTTTTGTATTATTGTGTATCATGCAATGGTTTTCTTTACCTAGCTTATGTGCAGTTCAGATGTTTTAGCTTTTAGATCACAACTTGGAACACAGGAAAATGTTGGTTTCTCATAAGGTATGTATAAAATGGGCCCAGGACCAAGGCCATCATGACAACGGTTAAAGCACAAAACATGCCTCTTTTACGAGTACTAGCATTTCCAGCACCTCGGCAGAGGGTTTCCAGGTCATGGGTTTACGGGCCTCGCAATTTTTTTTTGCCAATTTCATAGTACAGAGTTAATGTCAATAAGCTCTTAATTATTTAATGTTCTCAAGCAAAGTTGAATTAAATTAAACGAGTGGTGCAAACATGTTAGTGGTCTAGTTTCTTTGAGAAACGTAACGCTTGGGTTGGACTAAGTCTAAAAAATTGATAGGCTCCAAACTTTAAGTTTTTGTCAAATTATGCAAAATTGTAACTTTGGATTGCGACAAAAAACAATCTTTCAATGAAATTTTTTTGGTCCGCAATAATGCTTCTCAAACAAATATTTGCATAAAGATTTTTGGGTTTTCAAATTTTAATTTATTGAACAAAAACGCTTTAGTATTTATATTTAGTGTTATTAATACAGTTGTGTAGTTACCATGTAAAAGAACCCAACTTGTTATCTTTATGTACCTAAAAGTTGGATTGTAAAAATATTTTGATTTGATCGATAAGCCGTTAATTTTCATTTTCCTGTTGTATTGCGCAAAATCTCCAACTCCAGATTGATATAATGATGAACAACATCGTTGAAATCATCGTTTGGCCTAACACTTGTATATTTGCTAGTAAGAACTGAAGTTAAACAAGTTCATGCACATGATCGCATTTGCAAATTAATGCTATAGGTTGAGGGATCGTCATGAAGTTTAGTTTAATACGAGTTCTAGCCGTCACAGGTAAATACTTGTAGCTCTAAATATTGTGATACCGGGTGGCCTTCATGTGCGTGATGATGGCTAACTTGATGCCTTCACTCGTATCGATAGACGACAAGCCGTTGCTTACATATTTCATTCGGTTTGACAATTTTTGTCTTTAACTAGGATTTTTATGGACAGTTTGGCATTAAAATTTACATTTCACCGATACATAAAATAATATGATATAAATTTGTGGTTTATGCCGTCTCCTACCAAGCTTTCATAAGAGTAGCTTTTAAAAACCCAAGCTTGTCACTCCATACAATAGTTTTACTAAACAACTATAAAGTAAATAACATCTTGTATTCATTAATAATATATAGTATTAATAAATCAAGCTAGATATATGTAATACTTGATATCAAGTTCAACTTTTAAAAATCTCGATAAAACTGAGTAGTCATGGGCTCACGAGCATAGCTTACATAAAATTGACGTTTACAGGATAGTTAATTATTTGACAATGTAGCTAGTACGAGTATATATAAATTAGTCAAAAACAGATAAACACGAATAAGTTACATATAATAGTAATTGTATTTTTGGAGAAGTGAATACTGTTTTTTTATATGGGAAAAGTCGACGTTACAGAAGATAATAAAGTTTTTCCTCATGTAGGATCAACTTTCATTTCAAGTCAAAGTCTCCCCCATGCATCTAATAATGTGTTGCAAGAGAAAGTTTATCTGCAACTACATTGAAATTGTTATAAACTGGATGCATATAAGCAATTAGCTTTACACATTACTTGGCTAATATAAACCAAATGTCTCCATACTATAAATATAATATATGTATCAAGATTACAGATGAATTACTTGACGGCCACCATTATCCCTACAGATCCTTTTCGATAAACACCACTATTGTAGACGAGTACTTGAAATTGCCCTTAGCAGTATGGAACATGAAGACCACCGTCAATTTAAACAAAAACCTAACCCTAGAATATCAAATCTCAAACTTAACCTCATAAAGAACACAAACCAGTCAACCAATTCCTCTAATTCAATTAAATACAAATACAAAAAGACCCAAAGTTTTAACCTTAACATTTCATTTCAATTCCAGAAATTAACTTCTGGTATTTTGAAAAAGTATATTCACCTTCTAGTGCAAATCTCATGGTCGCTGCTACTTGAATTACAGGGCACCCAACCAGCAACAAAATGTATAAGACTACTGACACTACAGTGATCAACCCTTTCCCCAACAACATTCTGACACCTTCGCCAGCGACATGTCGTTGGGGAAACCTATCCCCAGCAACATGTCGCTGGGGAAACATTGATGGGGTAAGCTCGATGACAAAACGTTCTCAGCGACAATCCCCAGCGAAAAGTGGGCCCCACGTATTTTTTTGTCAAGGAATTGGTGCCACGGTGGCACTAGATTCCCCAGCGACATGTTGCTGGGAACTTCTGACTAAAACAAAATATTTTAAGTTAATGATAAAATCTTAAGTTAATTGCACATTTTCCTCAGCGACATGTCGCTGGGGAAAAGTCCTTTGTGTTTGACTTTTCAACGCTTTTCACCTCGACTGTTTTGTCTTTTAGCGGGAGTTTCCTCAGCGACATGTCGCTGGGGGTAACTTTGATATTCGTTGACTTGTCAACGCTTGCACCATGACTATTTTGTCGTTTACTGTCCCCTTTCCTCAGCGACATGTCGCTGGGGAAAAGTCTGCAGATTTTTTTTATATGCTGCCTGCACAGCAGGCATTTCCAGATTTTTTCCTGAAAAAATCTACCATTTTTTCTGAAAAAAATCTACCAAAACCTGTATACACTCACCACAACTTGTACCAAAACACAAATACAAAGTAAACGCATCTCGCAATACAAAATACACCACAACTTGTACCAAAACCAAAATCTAATATAGCGAAATCGTCCAAAAGCCGAATATGTGCACATGATAGTTTAGGGAAACAAGCGTTTAAATGTAGCATACTAGGGAAACAAGTCAATAGTCCACATGATAAACATAAAGAAATAATGTACCATACTAATGAACATATAACACGACTAACTCGTGTCATCGCCACCATCCTCACGCCCCGTATCATCACCATCCTCCCCGCCCTCACTATCACGCGCGCGACTCCCGCCACTCCCGCTGGCACCACCTGAATCATACCGAGCAAAAGCATCCGCGAACCTGTCGTCGCTTCTCATCAAGCTCATCATGAAATCGACATCATTGCTTCTGTCAACGGGTGCGGAATAGCTCAGCCTAGAGCGGACGTATCCTGGCATTACCGGACCCACGCCAGGAATGTGGCCGCGAAGCTTTCCGCCTCGGACCATCGCGTTGATTTCTGCAGTGGTGTGCTCACCCGTCGCCTCGAGCTCCCTCATCCTATCCTATGTAGTGACAATAACACAAGATAGTAAATATATTAGTCGGGTTGCTACATTATTAATCGATGATTCATTAAAGTATGGTTTGAAAGAATACTTACATACATCCGGAGAGCCTCAGGATCTTGGAATACACCGTTAACGGTGTGGAGACGATAGAACGTGTCGATCTCTGATGGTTCCTCTTGGGTTGCCGACGTCATTTTCTGTACATACACACGCATATAAGATCAATCTAATTAAAAACGACAAATCTTAACACACCAAAATGTATAATCAGATATATATATGTATGTAAAATCAATAATAATAATAATAATTACCATCAGATGTCGAGTGAGAGGGATCGACCGAGATCCATGGCGTGATACCACTGTGCTCTTGGACCGATTCAGCCTATTTGTTTCGGCTCGCTGGGCGTTGGCAGGGTCATTCCAGAAGTTGATGTATTTCTCCCACTCATCATCCGTGTACTCATCGGGTTTGCCCCGCCTGATCCGATCCAAATCATAAGCTCCAGTCTCGGGGTCTCTGATCCAATGCTCCCTCTTCAAGGTTGCCTTGTTGGTGTTATATGATTTTCCAAACTGAGCCTGAATGTATCCTTCGATTCTAGGCCATCGCTCGGATCTCATATGCGGCTCGAGGTTATACGTAGACTGCAATCATATACAACACATTGAAAACAGAGTTAGAAATATAATTTATATATTTATTTAAATTTGTTTATTTATTTATATGATATAAATAAATAAACGAATTTAGATAAATATACACAATTAAATAAATGAACACGATAATTAAATAAACATAAAAGGATAACTGACCCCAAGAGTGGCCATCAGCCTCGCCTTGTCCCCCGCGGGGACCTTCTGCCAGGAAGGGTAATACAAAGGTATACTCCTAATCATCTCCCCGAAGTAGTTTCCCCACTGAGTCGAGTAGGGGCCGGTAGGGACAACCGTGTTATCAGCACGGTCTTCGAACCCGATCTCGATGGGCCGGCCTTTATTAGCGGCCACCGCATCCTTTAATACTTGGTTCCGGGTCCTTTCCCGGGTCTTCCTGCCGGCTTTCACGCCGCCCAAATTGGGCTTTCGCTTTCCTTTTCCTGCAAAATCAAGTGAGTGATAAAGTCATAAAAGTTCAAGGCAAGCAAGTTCAATATATGTATCAAATTTATGCTTGTATTACAATAATCCAGAAATTCTTACCTCGGTTGATGAAGCAACCCGCGCAACCGAATGATGGAGGAGGTGGACGTGAAGGATCCTCACCACCACCGTCCCTGCCATGTGCTCGTGCTACATCAGCCATCTGTACAAGTACAATTAGCATAACATGTAGAAATTCATGAACAAAAATAATACAAGCATGCACAAATCCAAATATCCAAATAAATTTACACATTTAAACAATCCACAACAATTTCATTCATTCATTCATTCATTCAAATATATAAGTGTATTTTGCAAGTTACAACACAAGGTTAATCTTCTTCTTCACTAGAATAAATTTTCTCAACACCGTCATCATCATTGATGAGGTCTTCAACATCAGAATCTGCTAAATCATGAGGAAGGGGGTCTTCATCATCGCTAATATCATCGTCTTCGCCAGGAACATCAATGATATCTGGCGGTGCGTCAACCTCCGTTGATTCACCATCTATATGCAAATCTATATAGAAGGTGACATTATCCAAGTCATTCCCACTAGTAGAAGGTGGGAGATCAGATGAGTTGTCCAAATGTATAATATCAGGTTCGTTCTCTACCACGATGACACCCCTGTTGAAAAACTTTTTATGATTAACATGTTCGACGACCTTCACGTTGGGTTTGGCCGGATCTTCAAGGTAGAAGACTTGTTTAACTTGTGTTGCGAGAATGTATTGATCATTTTTCCACCACTCACCAGAGCCGATGATTTGTGTCATTCCGTTTCTAAAGGTAAGTTTCTTGACTCTACCATTGTTGCGAGTGTCGAACCACTTAACTCTGAACAACGCAACTTTGAACGACAAATATTTAAACTCGAGGATTTCTTGAAGCTGACCATAAGACATTTCCCCGTCAGGGCCAGGCGCACAAATGCCGCTGTTTTGAGTTGTGCGACGTTCATCGCGGCTCTGCACGACATACCTCACACCATCTACTACGCAAGCGTTTACTGACATTGGAGTCCTTGATGGTCCATTAGCCAAAGCGAATAACTCGCTGGTTGTGCTAACCTCTGGGTCTTGGAGATTGTTTGCGTGACGTTCACAGATCTATGAAGAAGATAGGATTAGATAGAGAACAAAAAATATGATATTGTTATTTTTACACTTAAGTACACAAAATAAGTCTAAGTTTACCAGCGTCCTAAACCAGCGACATGTCGCTGGGGAAACGATTACTAACTTTGACTTTGTCAACGCTTAAATTAATTTTTAGTAAGAAAAACTTTCCCCAGCGACATGTCGCTGGGGAAAATTTTCATTTTGTCGTTTTGCGAAAATGGCGCGTTTAATTGACAAAATTATGGAGGGCTAACGTAAAAACTTCCCCATCGATGAAGATATTTTTCCCCAGCGACAGTTATCAGCTGGGGAAGTGTTATCTTATTAAAAATTATGTTAAATTGTATACATTTATAAATATAAATACTAATAAGTTTTTATAATTATGTATCTTATAAATAATAACTAATTTTTTTTATTATTGTTTATATAATGATATGGTTTCTCGGTTCATTCGGATCGAGTCATCCGGTTCAGTCGGTTTGGTTTTCTCGGTTCACCGTACGAGTTAGGGTTACACATTAAAGGTTCAACGTATAGAATGATTTACACATAGAGGTATATCAATGTATGAGCTAAGGTTACAACAATTTAAAGAAGTCAATGTATGAGTTAGGGTTACACCTTATAGGTTCAATGTATGAGTTAGCGGTTACACATTAAAGGGGTTTAATGTATGAGTTAGGGTTCAACCATCATCGGTGAGATAATATTGAAGTTGGATCCTATGATCATGTGTTCGACTTCGTTTATGATTTCGTAACATAATGTAGGGTTATCACCATTAGAGGTTCAATTTATGAAGCTAGGGTTTTACACATTAGAGGTTCAATGAATGATTAGGTTACACATTAGTAGGTTCAATTTATGAGATAGGGTTACACAATACAAAGGTTCCAATGTATGAGGCTAGGGTTACGACATAGAGGTTCAATTTAAGAGTTGTTTGTATCATTTGCATATCGATATTGAAAACCTCATGAGTGTATTAGATATGGAATCGTATTGTAGTTTCACGTACAAGTTACGGTCAACATTGTAGGATTTCAATGTAAGATTTAGGTTCAACATTATAGGTTCAATGTATGAGTTAGGGTTCAATATTATGATGGTTCAATGTATAGTAGGGGTCAACATCATCCGTGAATAATATTGAAGTATGGATCCTATGATCATGTTTCGACTTCGTGTTTTGAATTCGTAACATAATGGTAGGGTTACACTTAAGTTTCAATGATGAGCTAGGGTAACACATTAGATGGTTCAACGTAAAGGAAGGGTTTTACACTTTAGAGGTTCCAATATATGAGCTAGGGTTACACATTAAAGTTTTCAATGTAATGACTAGTTGATTGATTAGAAGCTAACACCATAATTCCATATTTTCAAAGCCCATCTTATGATATGTTCTGTTAATAAGGTAGGGTTACACATTAGAGGTTCAATGTATAAGGTAGGGTTACACATTAGAGGTTCAATGTATGAGCTAGGGTTACACATTAGAGGTTCAACGTATAAGGTAGGGTTACACATTAGAGGTTCAATGTATGAGCTAGGGTTACACATTAGAGGTTCAACGTATAAGGTAGGGTTACACATTAGAGGTTCAATGTATGAGCTAGGGTTACACATTAGAGGTTCAACGTATAAGGTAGGGTTACACATTAGAGGTTCAATGTATGAGTTAGGGTTACACATTAGAGGTTCAATGTATGAGTTAGGGTTACACATTAGAGGTTCAATTTATGAGCTAGGGTTACACATTAATGCAACTCATCATTACATCTTTTAACCTTATCACACCTCAACTCATTTCAACTCTCACTCTCACTTCACTAGCCACCATTATTATACATACAACCCGTTTCATCTCCTGGTCATTAGAGGTTCAACGTATAAGGTAGGGTTACACATTAGAGGTTCAATGTATGAGCTAGGGTTACACATTAGAGGTTCAACGTATAAGGTAGGGTTACACATTATAGGTTCAATGTATGAGTGAGGGTTCTATATTAGAGGTTCAACGTATGAGTTAGGGTTTCATATTAGAGGTTCAATGTATGAGTTAGGGTTTCATATTAAAGGTTCTATATTAGAGGTTCAATGTATGAGTTAGGGTTTCATATTAGAGCTTCAATGTATGAGTTAAGGTTCTATATTAGAGGTTCAACGTATCACCCGGCAAAAATTCCCGCACACACTCTTATCCTCACAACCACCACCACATTCACCACCACCTCGATCAACTGTCACCAGATGGAGCGATCTAATCAAACTTGGTTGTGCAAGTGTAAAAACGGAAATGTGGTGTTACGAACATCATGCAGAGATCACAGCTATGGTCAACGATACTACGCATGTCCTAATTCAAAGGTGAACTATCAAAGCATAACTAATTATGTAATATAAAATAGTTAGCTTGTCAAAATGACTTTTCTTATGATTTCCTTACTACGTAACAGCCAGGAACTACAGAGAGAGGATGTGGCTACTTTATGTGGATGGATGCTTCTCCTGGACCGTCAACACCTCAAAGTCATTCTCCGGGAACTTCTTCACGACCAAGTCATTCTCCGCGATCTGCACAGAATCTCGGAATGGCAGAGTGCTCAAATTGTAAGTTCTTGGCTGAAAGGATAAAGACACTAGAGGCAAGGATAAGTGTACTAGAGGGACAACTAGAGATGGAAAGGCATCCCGAGAACCACACACTTGAGTCAGCTGGAATACTTCACGAGATCTATATAATGGGATGGGAAACCTTATATGGAGTGTTTTTTCATTAAGATAATCAATCTAGCATTTCGAAAGTATGAGTTATGCTTTATGTTTGATGTGTTTATCGTTTTCTAATGTAATTTGGTTTTAATAATAAACGTTAAATCAATTTGGTCATTGTGTATTATGATTACTTTTAGTGGTAGATAGGAGTAAAATTCAGTTAACTTTGTGAAGGAAATTTAGTTAGTATGTGGAATATTGACCGAAAATAGCCAAAAAAAGTTGTTTGCTTTAAAAGTCAAAGAACATCCCAGCGACTTGTCGCTGGGGGAGAAAATAAGCCAAACCCAAAAAACATGTAACTTATACTCGGGCAGCCAATAAATAAGCCTGTTACATTTCCCCGCGGGAACATGTCGCTGGGGAAAAAGGTGTACTTCAAACGTTACAACAATTATCGTAGTAATTACGTCACTAAGCTATGTACAAAAGTTTCCACAGCGACTTGTCGCTGGGCAAACTTCTGGCGGGAATGATTTGCCGTTAGATTTTCGCTGAATTTTTTTATTCAAATTTCATGAAAATTTCCCATCGGACATGTCGATAGGGAAATAGTTTCATAACATTTGATAAATATTTTCAACGAGAAAAAGTGCCACGTCGGATTATTTTTGTCGTTTTAGTGTAATTTTCCCAAGCACATAAGTCGCTGGGGAAAACGCGATGGGGAAAAAAGGGCTTTTGTTGTAGTGGAATCACAGCGGGGTGCTGAAATTTTTTTTCGGTTTTAGAAATCATGAGCAACGTATTAACATAGATGCAATTAGTGCATTGTTGTTTTAATAACATGTACAATACACTTGTTGCTTATATACAGCTCATTTTTAAAAATAACATGCCACTTCTGCCGCTAATCAACAATGTTCACGAAAGTTAGTGAAGGCACAACAACTTTTACTCTTGAATTTGGAAGTTGGAATGTTGAAAAATTTAAAAACACCTTGATGCTCGCATTTTAGTTTTCAATTTTGGCCTATCTCTCTTTCAATCTCTCCATGTATTGGACTTTAATCGCCACCTTGACATCTCGACCATAATCAATATCTTCATACAATCTAAAAATCGACTTCAAAGGCTTCACCTATGGTCTCAAAATAGAGGACTCAATTTTGATGCATATGAAAGTGGAGTGTATTTGAGCTCTAAAACATGGTTACCACTTCCAGGATGTGCAATAAAAATAATAGATTTTTAAATTATGAGTTATAATGTAAGTATTTGGAACTTTGATAGATAAACAAATATATTTCAAATGATGTGTTGAGAAATGGGGATTCCTAACTGAAATGGGTTCGATGGTTTTTGGAGTGGTTTGTTGCACATCTTTTGCGTCTACATACTTATTCTTTCTTAATAAACAAACTTTTAGTTTATAGGATAACTTTGTTATCTGATTAAACCACCATGTGAAAGAGGAGACAAAACTCAAGGATCAAAATTAGTTGGTGTCTAAAAATAAAAGGAGGAAGAATAATACTGCTGAGAAATAGACCTATATAATGAGTCTATTGGTGTGCGCACGTGCATAACAACCAAAAAGTCGCCCGTTTTTTATTCAATTGTAAAATATTATCAACAGAACTTAAAAACCACCATAATTCATGAATTTTACCACAATACGAAACACCACATGCATCTAAACAAAAAGAAACATGTACATGCAGTTTTTATCCTATACAAAAACGATTTTTAAAAAGTTTTTAGCTAAATGAGCATGTTTGGACTTTTATAAAATTAAATATTTTGAGAAAAAAATAATAATAATTTATTTTTTACTTTTAATGAGGAAGGAAAAGAATTGATTTTTTTTGAAATTTAAAAATTCCCACTTGACGTGTTGATTTATTTGTAAAAGATGTTAAAGATTTTCTCATGCTTACAAATCGAGAAATTGAATTTTGCGACAGTCCGTTAATTTATTAATCACAATATGAGGTTTAGGACCAATGTTATTTTAGACTTGGCACTCATTGAAATGTGTGGCATTCCACATTTTTTTGTTAATTCTGCAAGTTCCAGTACATGTATATGGGCTTTTGGGAAGACTTAATGATCTATTGCACAAGATTATAAGTTATAATGTTCATGTCGAACATGCTGGGTTATTTCGCATGAAGTACATGTAATTTATCAGTTGGACTTCCAATACCCAGTACAAACTATATTTTGATATACGTATATATTTTTTGACATGCATACTAATTCATTGTTTTCATATAATTTTGATAATACTCTAAAACTAAATATAAAATATGTGTACAAATAATTGCAAAATTAATACTAAAATAAAATTTAATATCCAAGCCCGTGTGTTTTATCGTTCAAGAGTTGGGAAATGCCAAATTGATTGTATCGTAAAGTAAGCATGTTAAAGGAATATAGATAGAGATCTTAAACTTTTTTTTCGTATGTATGAATATTAGCTTTACAAACTTTTTGGCCCTATGGTATAGATCTTAAGCCTTTTGTTGATTCATCAAAACATTTGTAAATAAAACTTAAAAGCCTTTGTTATTTTAGTTAAAAGGTTTTATTTTTTTTTTTTTTATTTAGTCACTTTTAACTATTCATTATCAAAGTCCCCAAACGAATTTATCTTTTTTTTAATGATGAAAAAAGACGAAATATATTACTTTTCTATCCAATTTGAAAATTTACAAACAAACTGCAAAACTAATATTCGGACATGCCCTAAAGACTCTTGCCATACCCTGCACACGCTTAACAAATAAGGAACATACATTTTAATGAATACTAAACTGAATACTATAACATAAATCATCATCAGTATACTTCCACTGCTGAATGGTACAACTTTTTCAGCTTTCTACACCTTCTTATGATCTAAAAAGAGCAGCTCATACTCACAGACTTTCAGAAATAGCTAGAAATAAAGGAGGCATTATTATAAGAAATATTGGCTCTCATTACCATCACTATTGGAAACACCATTGATATGACTACATATGCTTCCACTAAAATTTGTTGTGAGGCCAGAAAATCCTTTGGCAACAATGTCATGAAGTACAGTTTAGGGTTATATAACCATTTGTTGTTATGTTTTGGGAATGCTTATATGATATTTCAGTGTACGAGCAAATTACAAAGATCACCCACTTGAGTTCGATTTATACGTTCTTTGAATTCATTTCCTATTATGTATGTCCATTTAATCTCAAGGATTCAGTCATTCCACGAAACTATTTATGATTCATCGTGAAGTTTCTTTTTGCTTTGTAATTACACTAAACTTTATGTAAGGAGTGTTTTGTTTTCATCATTAATAGAATTTTTGTAATAAACCCTTCAAAAAACAATGGCCAAAAAAAAAAATGTTTTAATCCTAACACACTCATTTTTTTATCATTCACTTTACAACCTTTTTTTAAAAATTAAATATTTAGCAATCGAAAAATCGTTAAACGAAATAAAAATACCTACCATCGCGACGACGTATTTATTATCTTTCTATAGAGGGGCACACTTATATATACTTTCGACGATTTTTTCGTTTTTTTTTTTTCAATCACGTATAGAAAAAAATCTCATGGTCATCTCTCAAAATATCCATACCAACGTATTTTTTATTTTTTTTGAAATCACAGAGTATGTGATACAAATATCATGTGATTTTTTTCAGACGTGATTGGTAAAAAAACGGAAAAAAAAGTTCTTCTAAAGTATTCGCAACGAGTAATTTTTCTATTCTTTTCTATTGAGGACATTCTATATACTTTCGCCGAAACTCTTTTTTCGTTTTTTTTTTTCAATCACGCTGGAGAAGAATCAACATGATATTTGTATCACAAATACATGGATTTTATGAAAATCACAGGGATTGTGATACAAATCTCATGTGATTTTTTCGACCGTGATTGAAAAAAATCGGAAAAAAGTTCGTTCGAAAGTATACAACGAGTATTTTTTTATCTTTCTAGAGAGGCATTTCTATATACTTTCGACGAACTCTTTTTTCGATTTTTTTTTTTTCATCACGTCTGAAAAATATCACATGAGATTTGTATCATAATAACATGATCCCTATTTACACTGTTCATAGTTTTTTTATTAATTCACAAGAGATTTTTTCAGACGATGAGCTGAGAAAAAAAAAATTCGTCGAAAGTATATAGAAGTGCTCTCTATAGAAAAATGATTTAATTTTCGTCGCATCGTTGGTATAGTTTCGTGTTTGCGTAACGATTATCGGTTTGTCGAGATATTTAATTTTAAAAAAATAGGGTGAAAGTGAGTTTTTATAATTAAATTAAAATAAGAATTAAAAATTTTCTAAACCATTAGATGAAAAATTAAATAGATAGACATAGATGAAGCCGGTTGTTTTTTTTGACCATGTTCCTTATGAAATTTTCTCCATCGGAGTTCACTAAAAAAGATTATTTATTGGTTCAATGCGCTTTCATGTCAAAACTTTGATTGATCGAGCCTGCGGAATCACTATTATTATTTCTACATGCGTGTGGATTTTGACGCAACCCTGGAAAGGAAATGCCTTTTTACGACTTCTTTTGTTTGCTTTAAAGCCCCATTTAGTTTATATGTTCTTTTGAAAAAGCTCGGCCTCTCATGAAGACCAAAATTTTAGGTACAATTAAACATAGATTCTTCGTGATGAACAAAGTAAATCGAAAACATAAAAACGTTTCCCTTGTTTAGATAAACTAGTTTTAATCCTCGTGCAAGCACGAGGCTTGTACATTATGTTTTTTTAAATATATTTATAATTTTTATTTTTTCTGTTTTATAAGTTATGAAAGTTTTAAGGGGTTATTTGTTTCATTTAAGTAATAATAAAATTTGTAAATGTATAAATTTACAACTTAACTCTATACAATTTATTTAAAATTAAACCACTAAAGTTTTATTAATTACCTCCTATTTTTTTTAAGTTTTTTTTTTATAAATTTGACACATATATTTTTATGTGTTTTTTTTTTTTTATCAAAGATTCATCACCAAAAATAATGCCAATTTTAGAAGTATTTAAGCTTATTAATTAAACACTATATTCAAATATAATAAAAAAAATTCTAATGCATTCATACCTAATTAAGGATGATTCCCTTTTTTTTAATGCAAAAGTCCTCACTTTTCTGTTTTCCTTTACTAAGGAAAAGATTCTCACGACTTGCCTCTCTGTTGAATCACTTTCGACGGTTCATTAACGCATTGATAACCAGCCACTAGAGACAATTTTATAACAAACTTCGTGTATTAGTTTAAAATACGAAAATGTAGTATATACATATTCACAATTACTAAAAACGTTCCTAGTGAGTTACAGTGTTTGGTTTACTCGATTAATTGATTCATTAGCTTAATGAATATAGGAAGATTCTTTGTATAAATAAATAAGCTTTGGTCATTAGGGTTTTAGTGGTACATTTGATAATCTTATAAATAGTGATGAATAATAAAGTCATACGAACGGGGTTTTCATTAGTCAAAATGGTATAAGAGCGGGTTAGATCATAAAACCTAGTTGGCCGCCATGAGCCGCTGCATCTATGCCACCCCATCAAAGTCTTACCATCGGCCGTCATGAGCCGCTTCTATCTTCTCAAAAAAAATAAAAAAAAATAAAAGACGTATGAATCTTAGAATTTTCATAATTTTATCGTTCAAAAGTCGCAGCCAAAGAAAAAGAAATGGTTTTATCTATCCAAATCTGGTTACACTTGTCCAACCTATTTTGTTTTTAGCTTTTTTTTCATCAAAGATCGTAAGGCAATTTAGTTCCATTGTTTCTGGTTTTCCTTCATTTTTTTATTTGGTTTCGTCTAAACAATGGCTACAAAAGCCATAAATCTAATTCTGTTTACTATATAATTTTTCCTTTTATATGTTTTTCCAAGCATCACCCAGCAGAATATTATAACAATCAATATATCAAGATCCAATCTCCTTTTCATTACAAACGCATTGTTGCTTCTGTTCGTATCTTATGAACAAGATTGAAGAATTTGCACGGCTTGCTACAAGACTCATCAAGGAAAGTTTATTTTGTTTTATTACTTTAAAGTTTTCCACACTAGTCTCATTAGCTTTGTTAATTTTGTCGCTTAGATGCAGGAGAGTTTAGCCTATTAAATAAGTTCGGGCCCACAGTCCCGGTGTGTGGGAGTTTGGTCCATTAGGTTTTAGTGATACCTTTGTAATCTATAATTAGTGAATGAATATTAAAGTCTTCGAAGGCGGTTTTCTATCATCAACAATTCTCAATTACTAAAAACGTGCCATGTGAGTAAGGGTTTGGTTACTGATTAAATTGATTCAATTAGCTAAATTAATATATGCAGATTCTTTGTATAATAAACAAAACAATCAACTAAAATTAAAAAAAACGATACAGTCACATATAAAAGCCATATATATTCGAAAGAGAAGAGAATAATATTGAATATAATTATTGATATAAAGATGTTGATTTTGAAATGAATCAACATGTATGACAAAACACATGGAGAATGTGGGACATAGTGGTGGTACCGGTGCTTACTCCCTTGGCATTCTGACCAAAAGCTTTTGACACATATGTCATTGAACGATCCAGGCGGGCATATGAAGGGTGTCATTAGAACATCCTGCACGTGTAGAGAGCATTGATCACCATCTGGGTTAACAAACGAATCCTTTTCAGCAACGACATCACGTGCATTCAACATATATGGTTGTTCACCAACTGCATGCATGCATCATGTTACGTACGATATGAAGTGTCCAAGTTGAAACAACTCATATGTTTAGGAATATAAAAGACACACAACAGAAAATATAATTTCTATCAAACAGAAAATGACGAAGAATCATGTAAGTGTTCATGATAGAAATGGTCATCTTGTAAAAATCTCTTTATTATGATTTTTTTTTCTTAGCATATTAAAAGAATATCTTTTACTATGACTTGTTGTTGTTAACTCTGCGGTAATTGAGATTTATAGCCCGATGCCTTAAATATGGTAAATTAATAAAATTACCAGTTATATATTACTATAATAATGGTCAGCCATTCACAAGTGACGCTTGATTCTTTCCGTGGTTTAATGTCTTTGAATGGAAAATTTTTGCATTTGATTTAAAAATCACTAACTGAGTTAGAGCATCAAAACTTTAGCTTTTGAATGAAGTTATATATGTATGACAAATCAAAAAACGTTTCGAATCTTTTGGAATATTTATAAATTTTGCCAAGTGCGACTGCAGTACTCTCAATTCTTAAGGTGAAATCTATATCTATAACTACTTTATAAGAACGAGGCACATTTCACCGACCCGTGCGTGGCACACGGGTTGTATATAGTTGTGTGTGCTTGTGTTTTGAGTTAAGGAAGGTTCAACGCCCTAACGGGTTTTGAAAATTAGTTTTTAATGGTTGGAAATCGTTTATGCAATCTAGTAGAAAGGAAATGCAGATTGTCCTTTATTGATAGATGGTACGGCGAAAGATTTGGTCTCCTCCCCTACCCGTTTAGTCGTATTTTTGCTGATTTTATCTGTTTAGTTTGAATTTGAGTAGTAATCTGTTTTGAGCTTCTTGTTTGGATGTTATTACATGGTCATATTGTTTCAAATTGTTCTACAATTGTACACTTTCAGTTTTCTATTCTCCTTACTAAGTGTAAATCAAGTGATAATTCAACTTTTGTTCAGCGAATATTTGTAGTTAAAATAATTATAACACCAATTATTTATACACTTAATCAAAGGATATCAAATTTTTATTATCTTATATTTCATGATTCCATTTATGCCTTGCAACTAAAATGTCTTGTGTACTTTGAGCACAACTTGTAATCTCAGCGGGGTGCTGAAATTTTTTTGTTGTTTTTGAATCATGAGCAAACGTTTAACTTAGATGCAATAGTGGCATTAGTTGTTTTATAATAACATGTAAAAATGCATTGGTTGCTTCATATTAAACTCATTTAAAAATAACATGCACTTCTGCGCTAACTCAACAAAGTTCACGAAAGTTAGTTAAGCAAACAACTATTACTCTTGGAATCTTGGAAGTTGGAAATGTGAAAAATTAAAACACCTTGATGCTCTCATTTTAGTTTTCAATTTTGGCCTCTCTCTCTTTTAATCTCTCCATGTATTGGACTTTAATCCGCCACCTTGACATCTCGACCATAATCAATATCTTCATACAATCTAAAAATCGACTTCAAAAGCTTCACCTATGGTCTCAAAATAGAGGACTCAATTTTGATGCATATGAAAGTGGAGGTGTATTGAGCTTATAACATGGTTACCACTTCCAGGATGTGAATAAAATAAAGATTTTTAAATTATTAGTTATAATGTAAGTATTGAACTTTTGATAGATAAACAAATATTCTAGGATGGAGTTGAAGGTTTAGCTCGTTTTTAAAGGTAAAAGGTATGTGTATTTAAGCACATACCAAAATCCCCCATACTAAGGTATTGCCGTGTCCTCACGCAATGCTATGAAGTAAGCATTTACGAAAACTAAGAATCTCAATCCCCCTCGACTAATAACTTTGAAAAGTAGCAAAGTGTTTGTCAAAGGAAAGAATCAATAGCTTCGACAAATCCCGATTAACACCATTATTTTGTATGTACATTGACTACTCTAATTTTTTTGGATTTTTGAATGGTTTGTCTTTCTTATTTAACTCACAATGGGATCATAGAGTGAGAAACGTCCATAGAATAATCTACGGATGTCCTGACGGAAAATTTCATCGTCCCCGATTTTTCACTAGTCTTAAGCCAAGCAATTAAACGAGATCATTGTCGATATAAGTTTAGGTGTAAAGCCCTCATACTTATGACTTGTGAACTTTTGAACTCCCGACATGGATAAATGATTACGTGTGTGTGCTCGATTTAACTCAACCATAGATCAACTTATTCTCATAGTCACAAAATGAATCGTGACTCAAAGCAACAATTTATTAAGACTTTGCAACTTGATTTTATAGAACTTCAAAATTATTATTATTATTATTATTATTATTTTTTTTCATAAGTTCTTAAAGCTAGGAATGCGTTGCTTAGTTTGAACACCTACCTAGGCCTCGCTCCCTAGTAGGATATCACAACCAACGTCCGGTGTTCTTAGTTTGAAAACCCACCCCGTTGCTAGCGTAGTGGGAAATCACATCAACACCTTCTTCCTAATATGGCTAAGGATTAGTGTCTTAGTTTGAACCCTCACCTAGACCTTTCTTCCAAGTGAGATATCACGACACACCAAGTCCCTAGAAGCAAAGATGTCTTAGTTTGAACCCCCACCTCGTGGTTAGCGGGGTGGGATATCACGACACATCTTTTGCTTGCTCCATATGATCAAATGTATGCTTTATTGGCATTAAATCTTTTCAAAACTTTTGCTTTTAAAGAATCAAGTCACAAATTTGAAGCTTTTTCTGAAAACATCGATTGACTTAGCTGAATTAAATCGAACACGTATGATTAGGCGGATTAGAAGCTTATGGGAGAAAAAGAACACAAGTTATTCATATAAGTTTTTAGACGAATCTTGCTTGACACATAAACTTATATTTAACTCTATCATTTCTCGTTCTTCACTTAAGAATTCAAAGCAATAGAATTCGTGAAAGCTTTGGCCTAAAAGAACTAGCTAGGGCTCAACACGCCCGATCGAGTCAAAAATTTATTCTTACTCTACCCAAAAAGACAAAAACACTTATTCTATTTTTGAAAAAAACTTATTTTATTTTGAAAAATTTTAAATTTTTCATTTTTTGGTATTTTTTTTGCAAAAAAAAATTTGGTGGTAAAATAAAACAGGTTGCATATAACAACAACACTGCAAGCAAAAATCAAATCGATAGATTCCCCCCCCATACTAGAACTAAACATCGTCCTCGATGTTCCAAAGGGGTTTTTCTGCTTCTATCTTCTTCTACTAAATCTACGGCCGTTTATGAAGTATGGCCAAGGATAAACGTTAGTCGACTAAAAAGATTTGGATACTGAATTCCCAAATTGTGAGCTGAGGATTGAAGCTCGAGTTGAAAATTTACAGAATCGAGAGCCCTTCACAATCCGGGAATAACCTGGACATACAATACACAGCACGACAAAACACGGTAAGGAAAATAAAACCTCTCACAACACAACACTTTATATTATGACATAACACGGATAAGCCAACTACACAGGGCCTGCCTCCCACAGAAGCGCTTGTGTTAGGGTCCGACGCATGACCCTCCCCAATTTAATTGGTCCAATGGGGAACGTTTGGAGATCCGTGACAACCTCGGTTGGTACTGTCCCTCCAAAGTAATGTTTATACGATGACCATCACTTTAAAGTTGGGCCCGAGTTCTGAGATACTCGACGTTGGCCATAAGGAAAAACTTGGACACGGTGAATGGTCCAGACCAACGGATTTCAATTGCCCGAGAAAATCTTCAGTCTAGAAATGAAGAGGAGGAACACGATCGCGACCAACGTTGAAACGCGGTTTTTGATCTAGCATCGTGTATCCTCTTGTGTTTTCCTCTTTATTAGATCAAGAGTTCTCGTAGGCCTGTTCACGAAGTTCATTATTACATTCAGTTGAACTTTCCCTGTGATCACCCGCATTTGAACTCAAAATTTGTATGCTTGAGGGCCCAGTAGGCGTTGTGGCTCAACTCGATCGGAAGATGACATGCCTTCCCGTACACAAGTTTATATGGAGTACACCCGATGGGTGTTTTGTACGCTGTGCGAAGGCCCATACAGCATCATATAGTTATCCGACCAGGAGGCACGATTTTTTCTCCCCGGTTCTTCAAGAATACGCTTAAACCACGATTTGACACCCTCAACTTGCCCACTGTTGTTGTGGGTGATAAGCGGTGGAGAGACGTTGAGTTACTCCATACTTAAGCATGACCATTTGTAAATTGGTCATTGCAAGTGAGTCCCGCGATCCACTTATGATACTCGGGTGCACCAAATCCGAGAGAAAGAGTTTTCAATAATTTACAGACAACTCGGGCATCATTGGTGGGAGCGCTTTTGCTTCGACCCATTGACAAATAGTCAAAGCCACAGTAGTACTTTTGTTTCCTCTTGAAGACGGAAACGGCCCCCATAAAGTCGAATGCCCCAAATGTCAAAGATTTCGCAAACTTGGATGGAGTTTTGTGGCATCTCATCACTTTGCGTAATTTTTCCCTTGACGTGACAAATGTCACAACGGTGACAAAGCATGGGCATCCTTGTAGATGGTGGGCCAATAGAATCCTGATATCAAAGATATTTCCTTGCTGTGTAATTGAGCACCATAGGGTCCCCCAGTAGGGACCCACTGTGGCAACTTTGAGATGTCTAAAGCTTCTTGGCCAGAAACACAACGTCTTATCACCTGATCAGTCAAGATCTTAAACAGGAAAGGATCATCCAGAAATAGTGTTTGACATCCTTAAAAGACTTTATTTTTTTTGTTGGGATGTCATTTCCCTTAATCACGAATTTTCCCCGCAGGTAATTTGCAAATCTGCAAACCATGGGGTACTTTGAATCTTGAAGAGCAATCCAACAAAGTCTCGAGAGGAAATGCTTCATTGATTTCTTGTACTCGAGTTTGTCTTGATGCGAGATTTTCAAGTCTGGACAGATGATCGGCGGCGAGATTTTCAGCTCCTTTTTTGTCTTCGAATTTCAATATCAAACTCTTTGGAGCATAAGATCCACCGCAATGAGTCTTGCCTTAGCATCCTTCTTGGCGAAAAGAGATACTTGGATGGCAGAGTGTCAGTATACCATATGCTTTTGACATAACAAGATATGACCAAATTTTCTCAAAGGCATACACTACACAAGTATACCTCTTTTTAGTAGTAGTGTAATGAGTTTGAGCCTGCCGGTATCATTAGTCTTGTAGCATAAGTGTATAATGTTGAAAATGCTTGTTTTTTTCTTTGGCCCGAGGACTGCCCCAATGCGAAATCGCTAGCAATCGCACATCATTCAAAATGGCAAGTCCCAGTCGGAGCAATTAAGATCGAGCCTCAGTCAATCTTCTTTTGAGTGTGTTAAAGGGAATCGACACACCTCAGAAAAGACCAAACGGAGTCCCTCTTTTTCAAGCAAATGAGTCATAGGACGGGCAATGTCGAGAAGTCCTGAATGAATCGCCGGTAAAAACCGGCGTGCCCAGGAACTACGGACACCTTTGACAGAAGTCGGATGAGGAGCTTAGCGTATTACTTTCACTTTAGCTCTATCAACCTCAAGTCCCGACTAGAAATTTAATGTCCGAGAACAATGCCTTCCTTTACCATGAAATTGGCTTCTTTTCCCAGTTAGAGACATATTGGTGTCTTCACACCGTTTTAACATTTTTTCTAAATGGGTTAGTCACGTGGAGAAAGAGTCCCCAAAGACCGAAAAGTCATCCAGAATCTTCCTATCGTTTTTCAATCATATCGTGGAAGATGCATCATACATCTTGAATGTGCCAGAGCATTGCATAGCCCCAAAAGCAGGCAGATAAGCAAAAGTTCCGTATGGCATGTGAATGTGGGTCTTTCCTGATCTTTTGGGTCAAATTTGGGATCTGAAATAACCCGAGAACCATCGAGAAACAGTAGTAGTTCGTATCCTTGCTAGTCTCTCGAGCATTTTGATCCATGAATGGTAATGGAAAGTGTCTTTCCGGGTGGCTTCATTAATTTTCTGTAATCAATACATAACGCGCCATCCCGTGGCCAATCGAGTAGGAAATCAGCTCATTCTCTTTCATTTGTGATGACAGCATACCTGCCTTTTTTTAGGTACACAATGTACGGGCTCACCCAAGGGCTTCAGAGATGGGGTAAATTTAATCCAGCGTCAAGGAGTTTTTTTCAACCTCCTTTTTTTATAACATCGTGAATTTTTGGGTTTACCCTTCTCTGACTTTGCACAGATGGTTCAAAGTCCTCTTTCCATTATGAATTTTTTGTGAGGTACAAATTCCGGGCTAACACCCTTTATGTCGGAGAGTTTCCAAGCGATTTCTCGCTTGTGGGACATGAAACCTTTAGAAGAGCTGCCTTTTCCCATCTTTTAAGTCTTTAGCGCAATAATGACAGCAACTTTTCGTCGCCTTCCAAAAATGCGTACTCAAGTTGAGGTGTAATTCCTTTAGTTCAACCTCGGAAGGTTCATTAATGGAAGGTAACGGTTTTAGCTTCACAGATTTTGAGTTCTTTCCTACCTCCAGGCATATATTGTTCATGATTTGGGAGGGGGGGTGGTGGTTCACTGTTCAAAATTGCTTCTAGAAGCAGGATGTCCCCCTCAGGATCCTGATAAGTAGGATCAACTTCAGATGAAGTTGGATCATCTTCTAGAGCAAGAAACGAATCTGCTTCTTCAAATAAAAGAAAGTCACTGTCCCCGAAAGGAGTGGGATTGCCACTCGCGATCACGTTTGAAAATCCTAGGACCTCTTGAGAATACTCATCACTTCGGTATACCAACATTAGTCGACACATAGAACTTCAAACCAGGTCTAACTTACACTACCGGAGGAACGGTTAGGTCCTTATAAACAGGATCTGAATGAGCCTTTGAATGACTTATAGTCCTTTAGATAAATCCAAAGAAACTATGAG
>BQNB010013646.1:27418-76744 GCA_026074375.1 Tanacetum coccineum
TTTTGGATATAATGACTAACCTACATCAACTTAATTTATTTAAATGTAGATAAAACACTAACTAATAGCTACAATGTTCTATATAAAAAATATGATGCGTTGACAAATAAAACTAAACATCCCTTCAAGGTTGTTCTATATAAAAAATATGTGGGATTTTGGGTAAGTATATGCTATTTTGTGTCTTGAAGTATATATTGGCGACCCTTATGTGAATATTTGTTTCCCCGTACGTTTAGAACATGTTATCTAAGTGAATATTGACTTGTATCTTGCGGATAATGGAAGTCTTGTGACTTCGTCACCCGTTTTGTAGATTATATTGTGTTTATTCAGATTTTGAACGTATTTAGCTTTATTATATCAAATGCGTTGATCGTATTGTGTTTTGGTACAAGTTGTAATGTATTTGGGTAGATTCTATATTGGTTTATACAGGTTTGAGTTTTGGTAGATTTTTTCGGGAAAAATCTGGAAATTGCCTGTTGTGCAGGCTGCACAAAAAAATTTGCAGACTTTTCCCGGATAACATTAAATAAATATTTGTTAAAAATTATCCCGGGCGACATGTCGCCCGGGAAATATAAAAAATTATATATTTAAAACTCTTCCCGGGCGACATGTCGCCCGGGAAATATTAAAAAATATATATTTAAAATCTTTCTCGGGCGACATGTCGCCCGGGATTCACATTAATAATTTATTTAATAAACTTATTTTAAAAATATTACCGGGCGACTTGTCGCCCGGGATTCCTATTAATAATTTATTTAATAAAATTATTTTAACATTTTCCCGGGCGACATGTCGCCCGGGATTATGACTAATTAATTAATTACTTTTGGTATCCCGGGCGACATGTCGCCCGGGAATACCTTCCACTGTGGCACTTAATTGTTTGACTGAAACTATGTGGGCCCGGCGATGTCGTCCTGGAAGGAATCCCATTCGAGCTTTTCCGTTCCACTTATCCCGGGCGACTTGTCGCCCGGGAAACGTATCCCCAGCGACAAGTCGTCCGGGATACCCCAGATTTGTCGCTGGGGAAAATGGCAAATGTTGTAGTGAAAGTTTCAGGGCTATAGGATTGTCCGTTCCAAAAACCTCACCAGATGCAAAGCTTAATTAAAATGTGAGCCATAATTTTCTTCGGGGGCGTCTCATGAATTTCGGTAGTCCCGTGCCATCACCACAAAGAGGCTCTTAACACACACACAAAATGCATATGCATCAGTAGTGTGCATGAACTAATTTAACTCTAGCATTATATTGTTTATATATATAATACACTATATATAAATGGGGGGGGGGGGGGAAGTTAGCATCATTGGAAAAAAATTTCACTTAAATATGAAAGTGTCTCAAAAAAATGTTGTGAAGCAATATGTATAAGTCTATTACAGTAATTCGGTTTGACGATTTTGTGCAACAACCTAATTTAACAAACTCACACTTCACACATAATGCCACACAACACCGATGCCAAAGCCACATATTTTGCGCTTTAAATACTAAATTTCTTTCATATTGAGTAGCGATGTGGGATAAAAATGCAGGTACATATCACAATTCACAACAAGAAGTTTTCATTTGCTTTGTGTTTCTTCGTATGGAATTGTTTTGGGGCAATTGCATATATCCCCATTGAAACTTGCATATTTGCATATATACTCAAAACATGCTTAACTTTCATTGTACATCATGCATTGAAAACTTGTGTTTTTGGTTTATATGCAAATATTCAAGTTTTAATGGGTATATATGCAATTCTCCCAATTGTTTTTGTTGGCAAAAGTTTCAAGACTATAGGATTGTCCGTTCCAAAAACCTCACCAGATGCAAAGCTTAATTAAATTGTGAGCCATAATTTTCTTCGGGGGCGTCTCATGAATTTCGGTGGTCCCGTGCCATCACCACAAAGAGGCTCTTAACACACACACAAAATGCATATGCATCAGTAGTGTGCATGAACAAATTTAACTCTAGTATTATATTGTTTATATATATATAATACGATTGCATGAAATTTTGTGGCCCTAGCCAAGCGATGACCCTATGCAACGGCACCTCTTGCACTCCTATAAAGACGGCCCCTGATTCTCTTAATTCCAATTGTGTGTTTTACTGCAACTCCCAAAAGCTGCTTGATTTGGTAAAATTAGTCGAAACATATGTTATGTGCTACGAGGTAAGTACGCATATGAAGAAAGAAGATATTTCAATACTCGTCAAAAGCTATAAATGGATAAACAAAATAACACAAGTCTTACATATACAGAAAAAAAAGAGCACAATTTAGGTCTGAAATATAATGATAATGACGTTGAAAAAAGCCATTATTATGGCTAGAGGTGTTAACGATCCGAGCCGAGTCGAGTTTTGTCTAAACGAGCTAGGCTCGTTTGTTAACTACTCGGCTCGAGCTCGAATAAACATTTTTAAAATAGGCTCGAGCTCGAGCTCGAATATCTTTTTGTTGTTCGAGCTCGAGCTCGAAGCTCGTTTAAGATTTTGAATTTTTTTTTGTACTTTTACAATAAATTAACTTTTAAGCTTAAGATGCTCGTATATGGAACTTGATAGACTCGTTTATTAACTCAAACTCAAGCTCGAAAGCTCGTTTACAATTATAAAAATTGTCCTAATGCTCACATTAAATTTATGTAACTTATAAGCTCAACAAAGCTTGTTTAGGAACACAATAAATGTTTAATAACATATAAAGCTTAACTAAGTTTCAAAATAGGATGGGGCTTTGCTTATATAGAGTTTTTCTTTTAAAAGTTTTCCTCTTCATGCAATGTTGGATAAGTTTACTAGTCATGTCCATCTTATAGTTCAACTTATCTTGTTCTTTTGATATTTTCAAACTTTATTTCTTATTTTTTTTGTCTAAGTATTTCTAGTTAGCAAAGAAAAAATATCATCATATTTTTATCTCTACTACTTATAAAAAGTCTAAAGATTTTTGAAACTCAAAACCCCTTAAAATTAAGTAATGTATTTTGCTTAAAATACCCAGTACCTATTACTGCACCTTAAGTTTGGTTTATAAATATTTGTAAATGAAAACTTTTATTATCGAGATACTTGTAATTTACACAACCATGTTATTTCAAAAAATACTAAATGATTCATAGTATTCTTTAATACTGTGAGCTGAATATTTAATCAATTTCTTTTTCAGTATGTAGAGATAAAATATATTTTTTTTAGTTTGAAAACAAATACAAATTGATAGGCCAAGGCTTATTTGAGATCCAAATTGTTAATACAAATAAGCCGTAAACGTTTATTTCTATCTTGCGATCTTCTAGTGTTTTGTCGATAACAAATCACAAAATTATTACATATAAAATTTAGAATGCACAAGTTTTAGACTAATAAGTTTTCTTAAATTGAAAACTATTTATACCATCTATGCAACTTAGACTTTTATTTTTAGAAATTATGTTTGAAATATTTTGTATCATAGATGACCTAATCACCTCTCCATATCTTAAGCAAATCTATCAAGATTACACAAAATATTTTAAAATTTGGCAATCTAAAATTTGGATTTTGTCTCAATTTGCCGGTTCCATCTATTTACACTGGGCGGTACCATTTGGAAAAGGAACCGGCTAGATTCGATCAATAGTGATTAGCCGGTTCCATGTAAATGCACTGGTCGATTCCTTTCTGCAAGGGAACAACGGTAACCGGGCTACATTGCAAGTTTTTGCCTATAAATACCAAGCCATTTCTCATGTTTTACTCACTCATTCTCATTCTTACCTCTCATATAATCTGATTTCTCTCTTGTTTTCAGATCTAGTTAGTTTCATACATCATTTGTAGGTAATTCTCCTTATAGAAGAAATTGCCAAAATAGCATACGAGATGATCAAGTTCAAGCTCTCTTGTTCCAAGTCTCCATCATACCATCAAGATCACTTTACTGTATCTTGTGCATCATTTAGTTGTTGTAGTATCATTCATGATCCTTGTAATAGAAGTGTGATTGCAGTGGGTTGGTTCTACCTTTGTTAGAACTCGGTATTTAGCTTTGTACCGATAAAAAGATGTAGCGACGTTGTGAGGCTTCTTCACCGGTTAAAGGCGATTGACGACTAGTGTTTACTAACTCTCGAGTAGGTGACTCGGGGAGTGGAGTAGGGCAAGGAAGGTGTCCTTGTAGCCGAACCACTATAAACGCTTGTGTCTCAGTTATATCTTTTCTTATTCTTTTTACTTTACTTTCATTTTATATTTACTTCATATATCATACAATAATCAATATTCAACTTCACATAAACTCAAACTTTTACTTTGAAAAGCAAAATTTAATTGGTAAAACTATTCGACCCCTCTTCCCCCTCTATTTTTCTACAATTGGCATCAAGAGTAAGGTTACCAAAGTTTTTAAAATATATTGTATTTTAAATCTTTAAACGACCAAATAGATTCAGAAAACTACAAAGAGGGTCAATCTATGCAAAGACCACATCTCTTTGAAGCTAATTGCTTTATCTATTGAAAAAATAGGTTTGAAACTTATATGAAGTCTAAAGATATTAACCTTTGTCATATTATAGTTTATAGTGATTACAAGCCTACTATTAAAATAAGGATACCGGTAAGGAAGATATCATTCCTTATGAAAATTTAGAAGTGGCCCACAAGAAAATGCTTTCTAAAAATGATGAGGCTAAAATAGTTTTATACAATGCTTTACCTAAATAGGAATACATAAGAATTTTATGTGTAAGACCGCAAAAGATGTTTGGAATTATTTTATAATCACTCATCAAGGTAACAAACAAGTAAAAGATAATAAAATAGATTTGTTTGTTAAAAATTATGAAGAATTCACTATTTCCAATGATGAAACCATTGATTGCGCATTAGCTAGATTTAATACTATTATTACATCTTTAAAAGAACTTGATGAATCTTTTTCAAGTCGTAATCGTGTTAGGAAATTCTTGAGGGCTCTTACTACTAAATGGTGTCCAAAGGCAACGGCTATAGAAGAATCCAAGGACTTATGAACATTACCTCTAGATGAACTCATCGGTAACTTGAAAGTCTATAAGGTAGTGCTTGAGAAGGACTCGGAGGCTTCTAAAGGCAAGAAGGAAAAATACAAGTCACTAGCACTAAAAGCAAAGAAACTATCAAGTGATGAAGAGGCTTCTTGTTCGGATGGTGATGATGAGTATGCCATGGCGGTTAGATATTTCAGGAAATTGTTTAGAAGAAGAGGGAAATTCGTTCAAAAACCTCATGATGACAAGAAGAACTTCCGAAGAGCAAAGGAAGAGAAGAAAGGAAAGGAGGAGCAAAAATGTTTTAAGTGTAGCGATCTGAATCACTTCATAAGTGATTGTCCCAAACACTCCTTTAATGACTAAAAGTTATTTGTCGGAGGTTGTTGGAGTGATAGTGAAGAAGTGGATGACTCCAAGAAGGATGAAATTTGTCTCATGGCACTTGACAACAATGAGGTACTTTCCGACACTCTTTACTACAGTAGCTCATCCTTAGATAGCGAATCATTGCAAAATGAGTACAACAAGTTATGAAAAATTAGCCTTAGGATAATCAACAAAAACAAATACCTAAAAACTAAAAATGAAATTCTAGACAATGAGGTTTGTGATCTTAAGAAAAGGTTAGAACGACTAGAGAAAAATAAGGAAATAAGGGTAGAATGTGAATCTTGTGTCATCCTCTATGAGTCAATTCCAAGATTGAGTCACTTTCCTTAAAACTAGCTAAGTTTGAAAATAGTAGTCATTTCTTACAAGAAAGTATTGAAATCAAAGATTACAAAAAGATAAAAAGGGCATTGGATTCATAGAGGATAAAATTTTGACTAGCGAAGTAAAAACGAGTAAATTAGGTCAAGAATATAGCAAAATGCCCTCTGCAGAACCGGCTGTGCCGGTACCCTCTGCAAGGAAACCGACCAATACATTCGTAGGGA
Source organism: Tanacetum coccineum (assembly GCA_026074375.1). Classification (NCBI taxonomy): domain Eukaryota; kingdom Viridiplantae; phylum Streptophyta; class Magnoliopsida; order Asterales; family Asteraceae; genus Tanacetum; species Tanacetum coccineum. The sequence goes on from BQNB010013646.1 coordinate 33,390, forward strand.
ACCGGCCACCTGCATAGGATTTTGCAAATTTAGACTCAAATTTAATAAGGCGAACTAATTCTTTACAAATAAATAAGAAAACAATACCTAGTGTTACTATAGAGAATGTCAAACAAACACCGGCTTTAAAACTTGGTCAAGTACTTGGAAATAGCAAAATCCAAACACGACCTAAAACACCCTATAGGAGACCAAACTCTTTGTACCCTAAGAGTAACAACAACCAAGTAGGCTAGAACTATTAAACACAACAAGGATATCAATTCCAACCACCTAAATTTAGTTCTTGGGGACCTTTCCCGCCATATCTATACATGAACCAACCAAATGGCATGTTTAACGCTAACAGACCCATGAGATATTGGGGACCAAATGCTTGAGTTCTTTTGTGATTTTAGGTACGCCTTAAGGTCAAATTAGAACCAGATGAGTGGATCAAGGATAGTGGATGCTCAAGACATATGACGGGCAACAAAGATCTCTTCTCATCCTATGAAGCCATAAATAGAGGTAACGTGGTGTTTGGTAGTAACATTAAAAGCAAGATCATCAGCAAAGGTATGATTACTAATAACTTCCTAACTATTCATGATGTTAGTCATGTAGAAAATCTAAGTTTCAGCTTGCTTAGCATAGGTCAAATATGTGATAAAAAGTGCAAAGTCCTTTTTAGTGAAACCAGTAGTGAAATTCTTAAAGACGACATTACCATAGGAATAGAGATTAAGAAAAATACTCTTTTCATAATTAAAATGAGAAACTCACCTAAAGATAGTCTTTGTCTAAACTCAATGGATGATACTTCGACCTTATGGCATCGAAGATTGGGTCACGCCAATATACGACTTATTCAATCCCTATCATCCAAGAAGCTTGTTCGAAATTTACCAAAACTCAAATTTGAAAAACATTTTTGTGACGCTTGTAACATAGGAAAACAAGTACACGCAAGCCATAAGGCTTAAAACATGGTGTCAACTACCAAGTGTCTAGAACTTTTACATATTAATTTGTTTGGTCCATCGGCCATTCAAAGTTATGAAGGTAACTTCTATACTTTGGTCATTGTCAATGATTACTCAAGATATACCTGGACTAGATTTTTAAAACATAAAAATGAAGCGTTTGACCATTTTGAAATTTTGATTAAGAAAATTCAAGTCCAAAAAGGTTGCCTCATTATTTCAGTCCGTACAGATCATGGTCGGGAATTTGATAATGAAGTACAATTTGGAGCTTTTTGTGATGCTAACAGTATCACCTACAACTTTTCGGCTCCACGCACTCCACAATCAAATGGAGTAGTTGATCGTAAAATAAAACTTTACAAGAAATGAGTCGCACTATGTTTAATGAACAATCTATCTCTCAAAAGTTTTGGTGTAATGCCGTCGACACCTTCACATATATATTAAATAGAATTTTAATTAGGCCTTTCCTAGGAAAAACTCCTTACGAGCTTTTCAAAGGTAAAAAACCTTCATTAGAGTATTTTAAGGTTTTCGGTAGCAAATGCTTTATTCTTAATACTAAAGACTATCTCACAAAATTCGACCCCAAATCAACCGAAGGCGTCTTTCTTGGTTATTCATCTAATAGTAAAGCATATATCATCCTATACAAAGAAAACATGAGAATCGAAGAATCTTTAAATGTAAGATTCGAAGAAAGCCCTCCTCCTAACTCCTCGCCTTTAATAGATTATGATATAAAAAATCATCCCATAGAAACGGTCATAGAAAAACTAAACGAGAGAACCTTAAGATCTCAAGTTCAAACCATAAGCAACTTCTTTTGTTTCGTGTCTTCCATAGAACCTAAAAATGTTAAAGAAGCCATTAAAGACGAAAGTTGGACTATGGCTATGCAAGAAGAATTAAACCAATTTGTAACAAATGATGTCTGGAGTCTAGTTCCGCCACCTGAAGACTAAACTGTAATAGGTACAAAATGGGTATTCAAAAACAAATTAGATGAAAATGGTGTCGTATCTAGAAACAAAGCTAGTCTTTTCGCTCAAGGATACAACTGACAAGAAGGAATAGACTTTGATGAAACCTAAGCTCCGGTAGCAAGACTAGAATCTATAAAAATCCTTCTTGCATATGCTTGTGCACATGATTTTAAACTTTTTCAAATAGATGTTAAAAGTGCCTTTCTAAATGGTTTTATAAATGAAGAAGTATATGTCTCTCAACCTCCTGGCTTTGTCGATTTCAAAAAACTAACCATGTATTCAAACTCAAAAAGGCTCTTTATGGTCTTAAACAAGCACCCAAGACTTGGTAAGATAGACTCAGAGCTTTTCTCCTCGATCATAAGTACACCATGGGATTGATAGATAACACTCTATTTACCAAGAAAAGAGACTCACATATCATTATCGTCCTAATATACGTGGACGACATCATTTTCGGATCAACTTGTCAAGATCTTTGCGATGATCTTTCCAAAATCATGCATGACGAGTTCGAGATGAGCATGATGGGTGAATTGAATTTATTCCTTGGTTTACAAATCAAACAACTAAAAGATGACATCTTTTTTAACCAATCTAAATACATTAAAGAAATGCTTAAGAAGTTCGGTCTAGAAGATTCCAAACCTATTAAAAGCCTATGTCATCTGAAACGAAACTCACCCGGGACGAAGACGAGGAATCCGTTGACGACACAAAATATCGTGACATAATTGGTAGCTTACTCTACCTAATGGCTAGTCGGTCGAACATTATGTTTAGTGTTTTTTATGTGTCCGTTTTCAAGAAGATCCCAAAACTTCACACTTTGAAGTAGTAAAAAGGATTTTTAGATATATTAAGGGAACAACACATTTAGGTCTATGGTATCCCAAAGGAACGGGAGTAGAATTCATTGTATATGCCAATTTTGACCATGCGGGAGACTATGTCGATGGAAAAAGCACAAGCGGTGTGTGCACATTCATGGGATATTGTCTCACTTTGTGGTTTTCCAAGAAACAAACCGCCCTAGCCATTTCCACCACCGAAGATCGAGTACGTATTCGCTAAAAAGCTTGCCAACAAGCTTTATGGATGAAACAAGCTCTCGTAGATTATGATATTAAACTAGATGACATACCCGTCCTTTGTGACAATAAAGGTGCCATCAACCTAAGTAAGAACCCCGTTCTCCGTTCTCGTACCAAACATATAGAAATTTGACACCATTTCCTTCGCGATAATGTCCAAAAAGGAAACATCTCAACTGAGAAGGTCTCCTCCGAATATAACATTGTCGACATCTTAACTAAACCAGTTAAACGATAACCTTTCAACCTCCTTAGACTAGGACTCGGCCTCATGGAGCCAAACGCTTAATAAACCTTTGAAATTCACGTCAACTAGCTTTCTAGGTCTATCAACCCTCACTACGAGAAGTATACATAAGAAACTCATATTCTAATATAATAGGAGTATATTTGCCTTGACCACACTTCAAAACCCCCGCCTTGACCAACAGTCTTTAAATCCACGGGATTCTACCATCAAAATAACCGGATTTATCTTTTCTTCTTTCTGAGTCTAGGATTCTATTTCTGCACTCAAAAAATAAAACATTCAGGAATTTTCGTCACTCTAGTATATTTATCATTACTATGTACTATTATGTATGCATATGCATAGTTAAAACTTTCTTTACATCATTTAAAACCCGAGTATGAAAAACATTTTTCAAAAATTTCTCACGATTAGGACATGCATAAAACTTTCTCTTGCATCGTGTGATAAAAAATAAAAAGGTTTTTGATCATGCATCTCATATGTCTCTTGAATGCTAAAGGAATAAATAATCAATATGTATTTCCGGGTACATTCAATCGTAGCAACATTAAGTCAACGAGACTTCGGGTTATCTCATTATTCTATTTTTTTTAGTCGAGATAACCGCATCTCCACATTGTCTACATATAGTCGCACACTATAACTTTCTAAAATACTGTTTTGAGATCATCAACTTTGTTGAAACAATATTCCTAAACATCTTTTTTCATTACCTTCACCCTGTCCAAACACTCATGTTCACTGTCTACAACTGACAACCGGTAACGAAGGACAGTTCTGTTATGCAAATGGAACCGTCGAAACCGGCTAGTCGGATTAACGAATTTTAAACTTTAAGTACAAGTTTTCCCTCCATTTTCAACCTATTTTCTTCTAATAGACCTTAGAAGTTGACTTTTGGAAGTATTATACAAAATCTAATCATTTGGATTTTTCCCATTTTAGAAGAGAAAAGCATTTAATGTTCTAAAACGAGAGCTATAAATAGCCACTTTGTCCCAAACATTCCTTTATCCATCACTTTCAGATTCTTGCTAATCCTAATCACGCCTAAGTGAAAAACACCAATGCGTTCAAAAGACCGCTCGTTTAAGTGTTCGCGCTTGTTGCTTGGTAAATTCGCGACCCGTTTCTCCACCTTACCAACACTTCTCACCTCCCACCGACTACCAAACGGCTCCACCACCAACTCCTATTGAATCTCTACCACCTTCACTAATCGTCACACCAGGATTCTACTTGAATTCAACAAGACTGGAATGCTTTATAAGTGAGACGATGTTGATGATGTCATCCCTTCTCACACAGTATCCTAAATGAGAAAGGAGGTATTTGAGAAGACTAGTGAATTAATTCTTATCAGTCTCAAGACTAGTGAGAAGACAAATGAGAAGCGGATTCAGAAAACTTTGACATGACCAGAAGTGCAAGAAAATGAAGCTTTTTCAAGACATGCAGCTAATTCAGAAACTTCGAGATGACCAGAATTGTATGAAGAAACCTTTTGAAGACGTGTCATGAAGTTATGAGCAGAAATCCAATCAAGACCAGGATCTTCAGTAGAGAAAACTTTTAAGTCATCCTCAGCATTATGAATACAGTGTGTTCGTCTGTAAGCTGAAAAAATAAAGCTGGAGTATTCAAGTAGATCAAGATCAGTCAAGACTATCTCAAGGAATACTAGACTTCATTCTTATCATTTTACTTTATTTTTGCTTGTAGAAAACATTGTAACCAATTCACTTGTGACACCATCTTGGAGGGAGATTGTTAGGCTTCCGTCTTACACATGAATTGGACTAGACATGGACATTGCGTATCACGCAGGGGTTATTTATGTAAATTATGAATAGTTTGCTTTTTCTTTCTAGTATAAATACCCATGAAGGGTGTTGGTGAAATCATTTGTGTAATTCTCATTCACAAGCTAATAAACACATAGTATTTTCTCCACCCTCTCTCTATTTCCTCTCACTAAAACAACATGATATATCTTATGTTCTTTGATCAATCCCGATCCCCCGAAAAGGTGGTTTTGTATCGTGTCAAACCCATAACCTCTAAGTTGGTAAGCAACTTATTCTCTTTGCCAACATTTTTTATTTTGTAACAAATCATTTTCTTACACGTCGTCGTGTAAAAATCATTTTGTAAAATTTATATGTGAGATGTTATGATGTATGATAAAGAAACTAAAGAGAAGGCAATACGGATGGTAATTAATAGCAAAGTACATGTGGCACTATAGAGTTAAGTTAGCAACACTTAAAAAAATCTAATAAATCGTCTCAAAAAGTGTGTGTTATGTATAAGTTAGTTAGATGAGTTTTTTAATTTGGTTCGGGTTAACGATTTCGTGTAACAAACTAACGTAACAAACTCACACATAATCTCACAGCACACCCACACTGAAAGCAACAGATTTTGTGCATTAAATACTCAAGTTCTTTTATATTGAGTAGCGATGTGGGAAAAACTATTTGCTTTGATGCAACTCTCACAAGTTACTCAATTTGGCAAAATTAGCGAAAGCAGATGTTATGTTTATGTACGGTAACAAGATATTTAATGTTACACACAAAAATACATAACATCCTAAGTTAGAATACAAGAGCAACGTTTCACAAGGAAAACCATCAAGTGACTTGCACACAAATTACAAATTTAACCACAAAGATTTACTCGAAAACGATGTTTATTAGTTGCTTTTGTTTCCGCTTAATCGTGATTATGACATTCCGTCCGAACCCATGAGCGACAAAGAGAAGACTGGCTCTTGCTCTTACAAGTCAATTAAGTATAAGAGCTAATTAGGAAAGACAACAAGGATTATGGTCTAATACTTATGAACTAACTTAGTTGAGCAATAAAGCATCTTTCACTTGATTTCTACACTTTAATATTTTAGTAGTGCTCAATCACCTAAAGTTGATTCCATCACCTGCCTTGTCTCACTTTTACCACCAATTATCATCGTGGCTATTAATCGGATCCATAATCTGTTGATCATGCCATTAAAGTTATACATTAATATTTTTCACACAAACATGTGCCATGTCATTTGACCAACTTATTATCTTGGCCAATTTTTTATTTAGTAACAAATTATTTTATTACACGGTGGTTGTGCAAAAATCTTTTTGTAAAATTTATGTGTGAAATGTCATGATGTGAAAAATTTATGTGTGAAATGTCATGATGTATGAAGGCAATGGGGGATGGTAGTTAATAGCAAAATGTTGTACATGTGGCAATACACAGTTAAGTTAGCGACACTCAAGGCTATAGATAGTATGAGGCGTGGCGTGGTGGCATGTGTTGGGATTTATTAAATCTAGCTAACCAATTTAGCTATGAGTGCGCAACGGATGGATCTAGTTATGACAAGTAGGTTAACACATATTAAATAAGGAAAGCGTACCTTTTGCGATTATTCTTGAATACAATAAACGTCTAAAATAAAACACATATACGGTTGCTCACACAAACACGTCAAGCAAGTATGTAAGAATTTGCTAGTCTTGTCTTCACGATAAAACACCAAGTGTAATATCAAAACCAAACACGCGCCTTGTGTTTCTTTTGTAGTCGAACCAATCAAACAAACCCTAATTAGGGTTTATATAAATAAAACCCGAATTCGTCACATTTGAGGAATCACCAATAAACCATCACGCGTACCTTGAATTAGTCAAGCAAGGAGATCAAGTAAAAGTGGATAACCAAAACCCTAAGAAGGTGTTTGGTTGAATTTGGTTATGGGAGAGAACCGAAATTCCTATGGGGAATTCGGTTGAGGGTTTTTTGGAGAAGGGAGAGAGCACCAAAACTTTAGGTGTTTAAAGAATGGATGAATATGAAGAATGAGGGATATGGGGTGTGTTTATATAGGCACCCCAATAACCCTAAAATTTGTAGGAAAATATTAGTATAATTACTATAATTAAAATCAAATCTTTCTCTTTCCTTTTCTCCCTCTATAACCGGCCACAAGCACACCCTCTACACCCTTATGGGTTTCGGCCAAAACAAGGGGATCCACAGGGTTCGGGTTTTGTTATTTAGAATATATTACGTAATTAATTAAACAAATAATTAATTAAATAACTATTTAAATATAAATTGTGAAGTAAACCATACTCTTCGTATTTAACGTGTGTGCCCCTAATAGGCTCACGTATTTCTAACGTATAACTTGCGGAACCGATTACCATATTCCAACAGCTCCTACGTGTGTGCCCCTAATAGGCTCACGTATTGGCAATGTCTAGCAAACACACACAATTACCTTTAGATTAGAAATACTTGAGATAAAAGTTTCAAGGACAATCTCAGCTTTCAATGGTTATGTATTATCTTTCTATATAATCATCCCTTTGTTCAAATACCGTTAAACCATGTATATGGATCCTAACTCATTCCATAAACTTTAACATTTTAGTTTCTCGTTATAGAAATAATTCAGATAGTCCAAATGTAATCAAGAATCATCTTAGATTACCCTTTGGGAACGGCCATTCATTTATCTGATTAAATCTGGAGAAGGGCCCAATGGTATTATTCTGCACATAATAATGTGGAGGAACAAATCCTTTATTGACTACAAGTGTTGTGGATGCTGCTTCACATACACTCTGAAAAATAGCTTTTATAACTACCATATTGCAGGACAACGTTTGGCTATAATTAAAAAAGTGATATCCACACATACAGAACTTGCTTGCATCTCAAGTCTAAGGATAACTTATTTAACCATTTTCGATATTTACTCATGACGAGGATCCAAAAGTAAATTTCGAATGTTGGGGTATCCAATATACATCTCTTGTGAATACATATGAGTTTGGCGGGAACAAGCCATATATTCAAGAATACAACCAACACTTACATTCGCCTTACATAACAATATTCCCATATCGTTAACCGAAAATGGACATATTTAGAATGATAAATCATTCATGGATTAAACATGCAAAAATGGAATAACAATAATTATATGAATGAAAAACAAATTCCAAGCATCTTTATTCATCAAAATAAAAATTGTTTTACAATTCCAAATTATCCAAATATTAATTAAACACATATTTACATGAGACTACTAGCGGGTATCAAACCAATTTTCCTAGTCAATTCAGAATGCTTAGGAAATGCTAAAGCCTTTGTAAAAGGGCCAACTAGATTGTCATCTATGTCAATTTGTTCTATCCTCACATCGCCCAAATCAATGGTTTCTCGAAGATAGTCAACTTTTGCTCGAAAATGTCGTTCACCTTTAGTGACTCTATGATCCTTTGCTATTGCTATGGCTTCGGTATTGTCACAATACATTGTTATGGGTTCTTCAATTGTGGGAACAACATTGAGCCCATAAATGAATTTACGAATCCATACAGCCTCTTTCGATGCGTCAAAAGCAGCGATATATTCAGCATCTGTAGATGAAGTTACAAAAAAACTTTGCTTTGTGCTTTTCCAATCAACAGCACCTCCATTCAAAACGAACACATATCCCGTCTGAGACCTCAAGTCATCAGCATCCGTTAGATATCCGGCATCAGTGTAGCAAGAAACCCTGAGCTCTCATTTCATATTACCTCCATAAACCAAAAACGTATCCTTAGTATTCCGAAGATACTTAAGAATATTTTTAACAGTAGTCCAGTGAAGTTCACCAGGATTCTGTTGAAATCGGCTTGTTATGTTCTGAGCGAACGCAACATCAGGACGAGTACATCTTACAGCATACATGATTGAACCAACAGCCGAAGCATATGGAACATTGCTCATGTGCCGCATTTTAGCTGGTGTCGAGGCACCATTTGACTTACTCAATTTTAGCTTTTCTTGCATTGGGATAGTTCCACGTTTGGAATTCTCCAATGAATATCTTTTCAAGATCTTCTCAATGTAAGCACTTTGACATAAACTAATTAACCGTTTAGATCTATCTCTATAGATTTTGATTCCAAGAATATATGCAGCTTCACCTAAATCTTTCATGGCAAAACATCTTCCAAGATAGGATTTTACATCTTGTAACATTGGAATATTGTTTCCCATGATTAATATGTCGTCGACATATAAGATTAGGAAAGTGACATAACTCCCACTAGCTTTCTGATATACACATGGCTCATCACGATTTTGAGTGAAATCGAATTTCTTGATTTCATCATCAAATCGCTTATTCCATTGCCTAGATGCTTGCTTAAGTCCATAAATAGAACGCTTGAGCTTGCATACATGGTCAGGATATTTTGGATTAACAAAACCTTCAGGTTGCGTCATATAGACTTCTTCGGAAAGATGTCCATTGAGGAAATCGGTCTTGACATCCATTTGCCAAATCTCATAGTCATAGAACGCAGCTATGGCAATAAGAATCCTTATAGCTCTTATGTCTGCAACAGGAGAAAAGGTTTCTTCATAATCAACCCCGTAGGTTTAAGTGAAGCCCTTTGCTATGAGACGAGACTTAAAGGTGTGTACTGCACCATCCATGTCGGTCTTCTTTTTGAAGAGCCATTTATGACCAACGGTTTTAGCGTTAGGAGGAGGTTCTACGAGCTCCCAAACATCGTTGTCTTTCATGGATTGCATTTCCACATTCATAGCGGCTAGCCATTTTCTGGATTCAATATCCTTTAATGCAACTTTATAGTTGGCGGGTTTACCATGATCCCCCAACTCGTGCTCCTCAGCATCAATGTATAAACACACTCGATCTGTGGGATGACGTATCCTTGTGGATCTACGAATGGGATTGATATCACTTTGAGGTTCATCAATTTCTTGATCATCCTCTTCATGATTTAAGCTAGTGTCTAAAGAAGGATTTGTATCTTCTTCTTGAATGATTTCAAGATCTTCTACACTCCCACTTGCTTTTTGATCTAAAAGATTACTCTCAAAGAACTCAGCATTCCGGGCAACAAAAATTTTGTTCTCGGATGGGTTGTAGAAAGAATATCTCATCGTTTCCTTTGGGTATCCTATGAAGATACACTTAAAAGATCTGGTTCCAGTTTGTCAGGTTTGGTAAGTGTATCACGCTTAACAAGTGCCGCACAACCTCATACTTTTAAGTAAGACAACTTAGGGGCTTGCCCATGTCATATTTCATATGGTGTTTTATCACCCTTGTTAGTTGGAACCATGTTGAGAATGCGTGCAGCAGACTCAAGGGCATAATCCCAAAAGGACTTTGGTAGAGTAGTTTGACTCATCATGGAGCGAACCATGTCTAGCAGTGTTCGATTTCTCCTCTCTGACACTCCATTATGTTGTGGAGTGTAGGGAGGAATGCGATGGGAAATAATCCCATGCTCCTTTAGATGATACAAAAACTCTTAACTCATATATTCTCCTCCTCGATCAGATCATAGTGATTTTATGGTCTTTCCGAGTTGGTTTTCTACTTCCTTTTGAAAAACTTTAAAAGTCTCAAACACTTCATGTTTATGTTTCAGCAATTAAACATAACCATACCGACTAAAGTCGTTAGTAAAAGTGACGAAGTAGTTAGCTCCTTGTCTTGACACGATTCTAAATGGGCCACATACATCGGTGTGTATAAGTCCAAGTAGATCTTTAGCCGTTTTCACTTGATGCGAATAGGGTTTTCTTGCCATCTTACCAGACATGCATGAAACACACTTTCCTAAAGACTCAATGTCAGTAGGATTTAGAAGTCCATCGTGTTGCAACTTCTTAGTGCGTTTCTTGCTAATGTGTCCAAGACGACAGTGCCACAAGAGAGAAGAGTCTAAGTTTAGCTTAGCTCTTTTATTGCTAATATTATACATAGAACTATCATTTGTATTTGAACAAGACATTTCAATTTCATAAAGACCATCCCTTGGGATAGCAGTGAAATAAACAACATTATTTTTAGAAATAGAAATTGCATTATTCAATTCAAAACGGTTAATAAAACCATCTTCATACAAACGTGAAACTGAAACAATCCCTCTAGTAATAGAAGGTGCATAATGACAATTGTTCAAAACAATAACTAGTCCACTAAGGAGACATAAATGATAATTTCTAATAGCTTCAACTACTTCACGTTGACCATTGCCCACGTACAGACTTTAAAGCTCCTGGATTCAGTTTCTTACTTCCCCGCAGACCCTGAGTAGTATTACAGATGTGAGTACCACAGCCTATATCATAAACCCAAGATGTAGTAGGAAAGGAATAAAGTTCTATGGTGAAAATACCTGAAGTGCTAGCTCCTTGAGCTAGATTCTTCTTTTTCAGCAACTCGGTGAGATATGTGGGACAGTTCCTTCTCTAGTGACCTACTTCACCGCAGTGATGGCAGATCGCGTCCTTTGCAGGATTATCCTTTTTGGGTGGTGGAGGAATATTAGGTTTAGGGGCATAAGATGGCTCAGCGTTAGCATATGCCTTCTTACCTTGCCTTTCCCTTGAAGTCCTTTTGCAGCCTTTGACGGTTTCCTATTTTTGTTTTTCTGGACCTTTTCTGCTCTTATAGCATGAAGCGCATGTGCAACAACTTTCTTAGGTAACGTCTCTTCATGTAGCTTATGCATAGCATGTAATTCATTTACGGTCTTTCCCATGTTGTGCATATTGTAGTTCTGCACAAAGCTGTCATATTCCTTAGAGAGTCCAACCAAGATTAGGCTAACTCCAAGGTTCAAAGTGACGGGGTGACCAAGACATTCCAATTAGTCAATGTAGCTTTTCATCTTTAAGACATAAGAGCTGACAGATTGACATTCCTCCTGCCTGTACGTATGAAATTCTCTCACAGTGGATATTAAGGCTTACAAAGGAAGCTAATCAATAGATAAGGAAACTATTTAAATCACATTAAATTACATTAATATGTTTCCTAATCATTATCTTTAACATCTTTGACCAAATCTTCATAATTCTCCACCAGCTTGAAGAATTCTTTAATGACGATTCTGATCCTTTTGTTTCATTCTTTTATTTATTTTGTCTCATCAAATTTAGAATCCCAACAATCTTCCCCTATTTGATGATGACAAAACAAACAAAGTCGTGTACGAACTTCCCCTTAAATAGAGAAGTTGAGATGTAATCATCTCCCTGAATGAAACAAACTTCCAAGCTTCCTTTGTATCATGTCACCACATATAATAAGCTGCAAATCAATAAACCTGTAATCTTCTTCCCCTTTTTGTCTTCATCCAATAGGGGTCTTCTGAAGATATGCAACTTGTAAACACTTCCCCTCAAGTGGTGCATGTAGATGGTTAAACATTTAAACAATAAGCTTCCCCTAAAAACCATATGTTTACCATCTCTTGAATCTCGAACTCTGTAGGCTCTATGTAGTGATCACTGATGAAGAAAATCAAATATAACGAATTTGATGAAGAAGTAGAATCTCCCAAACTTGTGTCTTATGTCTTGCACTAAAATATGATAAAGAAACTCACACTTCTTCTCAGAGAGTAGACCTCGATCTCTTGAAAAAATTCTCATCTTTAATGAGACACTGAGCACAACAACGTAACTCCTTTAAGTGATAGTAAATACATGTCAGTACTACAACGTACCTCCTTACATCAGGTAAAACTAGATTAATCAAGTCTTTATCAATAAAACCATGAAAGCACGAACAAGTTATCTCCAAGGATAAAAGATATGATAAGAACACGCATCTAAGAATCCCACTTCATCTTCAAATAAGCAATAAATAACTCTCTTCGTAATCAATTAATCCAAGAAATCCAAAAATGAGCCCTTTAAACCTTTAAACCAAAATTAATCCGTTTACTTCCCTTTAAACGAAGCATCTTGTTCAATTCGAGATCCAAAACTGTGTGTTTTCTTTCAACCTTCAAGTACTGTTCTGTCCGAGATCTTTTTGTCAACCGAGAAGCAAAAATATGTATTATCCGATATCGAATAAAACAAGCAGTAGAAACATTTTCTTGGATGCCACTAGCAGTGTAAACTTCTTTCTCGGAAAAAGAAAGCAGTACTAATTCATGTTATCACTATTCTTAAAACTAGCAGTATAAACAATTACGCAGCAGCATTAACAATTAGGGCAGTACTAACCTTCTTTTGTGCCCAAACAGTAGTAATATCTTTAGGCAGTAGAAACGAGTAATAGCAGCATTAATTTTTCTTTTGATACTCGAACAATATTAAAACTGTTCATTTATATTAAACTAATTGATGTACAAGGTATGGTTAAAACTGTTCATTTATATTGGTGATGTCTAAGCGGTTAATGTAGCATGTGTTCAAAGAAGAATTGTTTTTGGGCTTTATTACTATTGGGGTTCAAAGTAAATTTCTGCTGCTTGGGCGTATTTGTTAATACTGGTTGGAGATACTTTGTGCCGCCTTCTACATCTTATGCTGCTATTGATATCCGAGAAGAGGTTTCGACTATTAGCTTCATTCGAGAAAAGGTGATCTCGAACAGATGGGTGACACACACAGAAGAGTTTGGTGTTTTGATTTGTTACACACAGGTTCAAGAGTGTTTTTGGATTTGGTTTAAATATTCTTAAACGTTTAAAAGGCTTATTTTTTAGGTTTATTGAAAAAATTAGTTACGGAGTTTATTTGGTATCTCTTATTTGAGATTGAAGTAAGTTTTACGAAGGAGTTTACTTATTTTATCTTGAAATCGGGGTTGGGTGGTTGCATGATTTCAATGATAACTTGCTTGAACATTTACGGTTTATGATTGGGATTTGGTTTATCTAGCGGTCAAGGGGTGGTTGGTTGAGGACCTGGTAAACTATCACATAAAGGAGTTACGTTGTAGTGCTCAGTGTCACACGAAGATGTCGATGTGGATAAATTCAAGAGGTGATGTGTTTTTAGAGATTTGATCAGCACAAATTCTCTACACCGTTCTTCAATCTATAATAGTACAAGCTTAAGTAACAAATCTGGGAGATTTTACTTCAGTATCAAGTTCGGTATATTAAGTGTACTTCATCAGTAATCATTACATAGAGCTTACAAAATTAAAGATTCAAGAAATGGTTAACATATGAGTTTCAAGGAGGGAAGCTTAGATTGACCAAAATTTTAACCCTCAGATATGTTTCATGCACCACTTAAGAAGGGTTTTCATTTACTACTGCTAGTGTCATTATTACTACAGCTAGTTTAAGTTTCTACTGCTTTAAATTTATTTTCTTATTATGCATCAGGAGGGTAATTTTTAGTCATTGACAGGCTGGATTTTTAGTAGTGATATATGGTTTTAGTTGTAAAGATCCAAGTTGCATATCTTCACAAGAAGAAGAGATCGGTTGGATTGGGGGGGGTTTTTTCGGAGCCCCTAATGGATTATGACAAAAAGGGGAAGATGATTACAGATATTTACAGCTTATTATGTGGTGGTTGCATGGCAAGGTACAAAGGACATCTGAATTAAGTGGGAAGTATGTTTCCAATTCAGGAGATCCATGATCTCAAACTTCAGGGAAGCTTTGATTTCATCAGCTTTATGATGAATTCGTGTAAAACATTGTTTGTTTGTCATCATCAAATAGGGGAAGATTGTTGGAATTATAGATTTGATGAGATAAAAGAAGCAAAAGAATGAAACAAGAGGGACTAATTTGACATTATGGAATTCTACAAAAGATGGAGGATTCTACAAGATATGCTAAAGAAGGAAACAAGATCAAGATTAATGTTGAAGATAAAGATTAGTCAAACATTAATGTTGAAGATTAATGCTGATTTATTAGTTTCCTAATTCAAACAGAAGACTGAAGTTAATGCTGATTAGTCAAACAGAAGACTGAAGTTAATGCTAATTGACTGAAGTTAATGCTGATTAGTCAAACAGAAGACTGAAGTTAATGCTAATTGACAAGTTTCCTAATTCAAATAGATTTCCTTTGTAAGTCTTATGGACTCTATTATATACGAAGAAATCCCTAAGACATTGTTTTAAGTGTGTGCACAAAAAAAACGTAGTGTGTGTAAAACACGTATAGATGTAACGTCTAGTAAAGAAGTGTGTTAGCCCCAAGAACTTTGACCCCTTTTAGATTGTAAACCGTTTCTAGAGTGATCGACTATTATGGGGCTTAAGGAAACGATGAAATGGAAAACCTTGTGAATATCTTTGTTCTTATTCCGCTTTGTTTTTATAACTTATGAACATTGATATTATCCTAGATAAAGGTCTAAACAACCTGAGCTTAAACGATTCAACGATCTTTAGGTTTTCACAATTATCCTCCCCTAAACTTGTGATTAATCTTCAAACCCTAAGTTTCTTCTGGATTAAATCTTCTTGTCTTCTGATGATGATTCTTTCAAACACTTTCCTTCTTACTATCTGCACTTTGAGATCTTAATAACCTTAGAAGCTCAAAACTGTGAACTCTCATGATCCAACCTTCCAATTTTTATTTAACATCTTTGTTATCCATCTCTTGACTTAAGGGTATTTCTTCTCGTGTCAGCATATGTATGGCTCACCATTTCTGCATCAGTAAAATGTGAATTCCATAAAAAACAAAAAATCATATAGACTCCACTTTATCACATTATATTCATGCTGAATTCTTTCCATATTTCTCTTCTTCATCAGGCTCAAATAGAAGTGTGCAGATCTCCCAAAGCATCCAAAAACATGAACCCTCAGTCTTGAAGCACTAAAAAGACCTTTCTTGACTAATCTGTACCACTCCTCTACATCTTGTCAATTAAAGTCTTCAAGCATCTCACTCAAAACCTTATAGTTCTTGGAACTGCCATCTCCTCTGAAGATTTGATAATACATGAAATTTTCTGTCAAAGTGGTAAGTCACTTCAATCCCCAATTGGGATACTTTGTAAGAGATAGATTCAACATTCTTCTGCAACATTTCTCTTGAATTATATCTAAAATCCTTTGAGTTCTTCCTTCTCACATCTTCCTCCAACTTTGTCTCTTAACAGTCCTTCCTTTTTTCTAGGGAAGAGATTTCTTTCTTTTGCTCCAGATTTTTTAACACTTCTTCATTCTTTGAGTCATCAACATTCTTCATTCTTCATCTTTTCAGGAACTTCATCATTTCACTTTCCATGTCCATTCCATAGAGGCTCAATATGTTGATTAAAATACCCAAACCTTTCAAGATTGGCCTAACTCATTATAAAGACATTCCCTTGAAATCACTAATCTGTAGTTTTCCCTGATTCTTCAAGTAATTTGATCATATTTCTCCTGCTTGGCGCAATTGTCTTTGGTTTCATCTTAGAGCATGATCCTTATGACTGAAGGACATTCAATCGAACTTCTTAGATGCCTTGGGCTTCAGACAAAACTTCTTTGCTTTCCTCTTCATCCTAACTGTTAGTAATTTTCTTCATCCTGTGCCAATCCAGTTGCCCTTTTTCTTCAATTCATTTGTTCTTCTAGTCTGATGGCTCAGTAAAACTTAACCTTATCTTGTCCAATCTCTTTCTTAACTTCTTCTGGGCTCAGAACTGTCTTAATGCTTTTCCCTTGTCTTTTCTTTCACCTTTTCTCTTCACCCTTCCTCTTAAGTAACATTTCTCCCATAGTACTAATATTTTCCTCAGCAGTACTAACCACTGGAACTTCACTAGCAGTACCTTTTGTTGCACCAGCAGTACTAACTTCAGCACTTTCTTTCTCACTGCTTTCTTGATCTTGAATGACTTCAGTGGGAGTCACTCTTGAATAAATAGGTTCAGATTCAGTACTTGCTATACTCCTTGAACCTCTGCATCAGATAATTTCCTCCCCTGTTTGGAAGAATCATCTTCAACATCTTCATCATCTTCAGAAAGGACAACCTTAGCTCTTTTCCTTGCTTTCCCAATCTTGACTCTAGCCTCTAATTTCTTGACCCTTAGAATTCTTTGTCTTCCTCAAATCATCTTCCAAGCCTCCAATCCTCTCAGATAGTGTGGTAACCAAATTCGTTAAATCATTTAGTTTCAAGCTACCCTCATCACTTCCATGTGAGTGAACAACATGGAGAGGTGAGTCATGGGGTGTAGGAAAATGGTGTCCTGCTCTAGTTGATGGTTGTGTGGAGATGGTGTTGTGGGTGAAGGGTTGTGTTTTGGTGATGGATGTGTGGTGAAGTGATGTTTTTGTGATGGTTTTGTTGGTGCAAACAGAGCATTGGTATGATCAGTATGTTCAAAATGAAGGTGCAGGTGAGGGTGAAGGTTCAGGTGAGTGGGAAGGTGAGGATGTGATTCTTGAAGGTAAAGTGAAGGTCAGAAACACTATCAATATAGAAATAAATCAACTCCTGCCTGAATACCCCTTTGTCGGACTCTTCTATTGTTAATGATTTGATACTAAGAGAGGGTACATGATTTGTTCTGAGTGTTTGTTTGAAGTTGGTTCCTATGCATACTAAGCATATTTGAATGAACCTAGGGTACATTAAAAACTTATGAGGGCTAGAAATATTGGACACCATATGCTCAAAAATCAAACCTAGAAAAGTTAAATTTCCTTTCGTAGGCTAAACAATAACATCATTGCAATGTTACTACTAAACTTCTCCAAGAAGACTTCTTACGGCTAAGGAAATGAAGAATATTGTGAATAAGAAACCTCCATTGAGGTGAAAAAGCACCCTTTTGAAAAGTTAACTTATCTGAATCAGTGTGATATCCCATGAGTGCCAATTGCTCAAAAAAAACTCCGCTTTGTATTAGAAGTAATACCATCTGAATCATCCAACTTGAGATGTCGTCTTAAAGATGCTTCGGTGATAGACATTGAGTGGCCATCAATGGTAGCAGTAATCTGAACATCTCCATTATTATCAGTAGAAGCTTCAGCAGACCTCTAAAATTGTTTAATAAAGGAAATATAAACATCTGGCTTCTTTGTGAGGGCATAGCAAATGTGACTTCGATTTAGGAAATCGATGACTTGATGAAACCTTGCACTTCCTGTAGATTTCTCTAAAAATGCTACCATGTTGTGCTTGTCATAAAAATCCAAATTTGCCATGAATAAAAATGTGAGTAATCGTGTGGGATATGATCGTGGATGAATATATAAAGGCTGGAGAAAGTTAATTGAGATTTAAATAGAGAAACATAGAGATATGGTTTAACCGACTTAAAGAAATTGAGTTTATTGTGATAAATGAAACATATATATAGAAATATCATGAAAGTCCAATTGGTCAAACTCTATATCATATGAATTTGGCGGAAATATCTCAACGGCTTTATTAATTAATGAAAAATCTGTTAGGGCCAAATAGTACTAACGGTCATCCAGCAGTACTAAATTTGGTCTAGCAGTACTAAAATAAGCCTAGCAGTATTAACTTCTCCACCCAAAAGCAGTACAAACTCCAAAGTTTTGTATTAATCAAAAATAACTTCACACAATCTCTCTTTCTGTTTTTAAGCTCACATTTTATCTCTCAATTCTTTTAACTTACTTTTCACTCTGTCTGTTTTTCACACATCTCTCTTTCCGCTTTTAAGCTCACCAATTCTCTCTTTTCTTTTGGCTTACAAATTCACACAAAGTATAGTTTTTGGCAAACTACCAGCCATTAACGGATTTGAGTAGTCTTTACCAATAGCCGTTTGCTTTGGACTAGCCAATGCTTCATTGTAAAAACATGGTGCATTGATAACCATATAGTTTTGAGTAAACTATCAACTATCAACGGATTTGAGAAAGTTCCATTAACCATAGTCGTTTCTCCTGGACTAGTCAATTCTTGTTGTCTATTAGACATGGTGAACTGATGACCATTTGTTGTGTGGTGTTACAACCAACACTTGAAGAACAAACAACGTTCCTCCCCTCAAATATTAAACCATTGAGTAACCAATTTCACACTTCATTGCTTATCCTGAAAGATTTAGCTCAAAACCAAGAAAAACATAATCTAACCATTTTTCTTGTTTAGTAGTATTAAATGGTACTAACAGGATTAACAATGAGACATAGCAATAACTAGCAGTACTAACTATAAGTAACAGTTTTGACAAACAGTTTTAAAAAATACAATCAGAACTAATTAAAACTAGCAGTATAATTCACAAAGACTTAACATACTAACATTTAGACAAACTTGTACAAAAACAAATAAGGAAATATGTGGCATATAGGGATTGAGCATTCCATACTTGAGAACCAAGTACTGAAATCTACCTCAACAAATCTTTTTTAAGAAGACTGCAACATTAAGTTCAGTGTCTATTCTAGGCCATTGAATCAACTTTTTAGCATTGCAGTCTCTTATAAAATGATGCCTAATCTCTATATGTTTTGTTTTAGAATGTTGAACAAGATTTTCTATTATGCAGATAGTACTAAGTAATTGTCAATAAAAATAACATTATTCATGAAATGTTACCTATAGTCCAACAGTTGGGTTCTCTTGAATCCAGAGAACCTGTCACAGCAATTTTGCAGCAGCCACATATTCAGCCACAGTGTTAGAAGTGGCAGACCACAGATTGTTTCTGCATTGCCAAAGAGATCATCTACTTCCTAAAACTAACAACCTCCAGTGGTTCGACTTCCTATCTTTTGTTAGCTCCAACCAGCATAGTCACATGTCAGTGAAGCAACTAATTCCTATGGAGAATCCTTAAGGATACCAAGAGTCCAAAGATGGTTTCCTTAATGGTATCTAAAGATTCTCTGTACAGCTAAGAGATGGGATGTCTTTGGAGAAACTTGAAACCTTGCACATGCACAGACTGCAAACATGATATCTGGCCTGGATGCTGTAAGGTACATCAAAGATCCTATCATAGATCTATAAAGATGTTCATCAACATCAGCAGCATCTCCATCTTGAACCAAAGGCTTTTCCAAATCTGTTGGAGTAGAGGCAGACTTCACATCTGTGTAGTTGTACTTTCTCAAAATCTCATTGACATATTTATCTTGACTGATAAAAATGCCTTTCTTTTTCTGTTGGACCTGTAAACCCAAAAAGAAGGTAAGTTCTCCCATAGAACTCATTTGAAACTTATCTTTCATAAGCTTCTCAAACTCATCACATAACTCCTTCTTTGTAGATCCAAAGATAATGTCATCCACATATATTTGAACAAGCAAGATATGTCCCTTTTGTCTCTTGATGAATAATGTTTGGTCAATCTTTCCTCTTTGAAAACCATTGCACAAAAGATAATTGGCCAAAGTGTCATACCAAGCTCTTGGTGCTTGATGCAGGCCATATAATGCTTTCACTACCTTATAGACTTTATCAGGATGGTCAGGATCTTCAAAACCTGGAGGTTGACATACATATACCTCCTCTTCAATCTGACCATACAGGAAGGCACTTTTTACATCCATTTGGTAGACCATAAATCCCATATAGGAAGCATAAGCTAGGAACATTCTTATTGCCTCAATTCTAGCCACAGGTGCAAAGACTTCATCATAGTCTATGCCCTCTTCTTGAGTATGTCCTTGAGCAACAAGTCTTGCTTTGTTTCTGATGACAATCCCCCTTTCATCTTTCTTATTTCTGTATACCCACTTTGTACCAATTGCTCTATGACCTTTAGGTAAATCCACAAGAATCCAGACCTTTTGCAGTTTGAACTGTAGAAGTTCCTCCTGCATTGCTTCTACCCATGTTGGATCACTAAGAGCTTTAGAAACTCTTTTTGGTTCTTCCTGAGAGAGGAAACAAGCAAAAAGACATGTATGAAGATCCTGATGAGTCTTCCCTTCATATATAGCACTAAGAAATCCTTGTTCAGAGTAAGAAGTTTTCATTCTTCTTGTTTGAATAGATGACTGCACATCACCAATCACATGTTTAATTAGGTGATATTTGTGAATTCTTGTGTGAGGAGTGGTAGGTACTGAATAAGATTGTGGAATGTTTCCCAATTCAATTTCTTGGTCCTCCACTTGTGTGTCTTCAGATGCAGGACTAGGTCCTACTGAGTCTTCAGGAGTAGCAGTATTAACTTCAGGGAGAGCATTACTAACTTCTCTACTACCAGTATTAATTTTTGGTCTGGCGGTATTAACTTGTTGATCAGCAGTACCATTATCCTTAAGATTTCTATCATCATGAGACTTTTCTGTAGCATCATTCTCATCATGTAACTCATCTTTATCTTCTATTTGAGCATCAACAACAGTTCTTGGCGCAACATCACAAAAATATGAAGCATCCTTCCAAATTGGCATTACAATGCAATCTTGATTATCTTGATCTTGTTGAGAAGATGTACTGGACTCAAAAACTCTTTGTATTCCTGCAAAGTCATTAGAAAAACTTCTTACAACCATTGGTGTATAATTCATTAATTGGGTTAGAGAATCAAGATCAAACAGCCACTTTGGACCATTTCCTTCTATCATAGGCTTATTCTAAGACCCGAAATATGCAATTCCTGAAACTTTTCTGTTCTAGTTGTGTTGTATACCCTAAAAGCTTTGCTACTTAAGGAATATCCAACAAAGAAACCTTCATCACTCTTGCCATCAAACTTGCCAAATTATCTAAGGTATTGAGAATAGTAACATGACATCCAAAAGGTTTCATGAATCCTATAGCTAGTTTAAAACCTCCAAAAAAAAACATAAAGAGTTCAAAGTATCCTTGTTATGAAGGCTTGATATATAAGACCCTATTCTGTACATAGCAAGCAGTAGAAACTGCTTCTGCCCAAAATGTGGTAGGTAACTTAGAGTCAGCTAACATTGTTCTAGCAGCCTCAATGAGTGTCCTATTCTTCCTTTCAGCTACACCATTTTGCTGAGGAGTCCTAGCTACACTATATTCTCTTTTAATACCTTTTTCCCTACATAAATCATCCATCACTTTGTTTTTAAACTCTGTCCCATTATCACTTCTGCAAAAAAAAAGAATATTTTTATTCTTTCTTTAACCACAATAGGTTTT
Organism: Tanacetum coccineum; assembly: GCA_026074375.1. NCBI lineage: Eukaryota > Viridiplantae > Streptophyta > Magnoliopsida > Asterales > Asteraceae > Tanacetum > Tanacetum coccineum. Next base: position 55,572 of record BQNB010013646.1, read on the forward strand.
CCTACTTCTTTGATAACAAATTAAGGATCTCACTTGTTTCATCCTTAGTTGTTAAAAAGAAAACCCATGAAAATCTACTATAATCATCAGTGACTACTAAGCAGTACTTTTTATGCATTAAACTACTAACAAAAGTTAGACCAAAGAGATCCATATGCAACATAAACAATGGCTTAGTAATGGGATTAAAGGCCTTGGTCTTACAAGAGGCTTAAGACAGGCAACACATGTTTGGTCATTCTCAAATCTTTTTAAAGGCAGATCTCTTACAAGATTTTCTTTGACAAGTTTATTAATATTTTTAAAATTTATATGACCAAGCCTTCTATACCATAGCATTGATTCTTCAAGATGTGCCTTTGCAACTAGACAAGTTAAACTATCCTTAGAACTATGTTTGTCATATCAAAACTTGTAATGTTTATCCTGTCTAGGAAATTTAAGAAGTATCTAATTTGATCAGGCAACTTAAAATTAGGAGATAGAACAAGACATCAGAGTCAGTATAAAGAACATAGTTATCTTTTTGTCACACATCTGTAGTCACTAAAGAGGTTGAACTATTAACTCTTTGACAAAGTAACATCATCAAAATCAAGATTATCAGTTATATAGTACCTTTGCCATAATTCTTCCTCCATAAGCCACCTCCACAAAAGTTAACATAATTCCAAAAAAGTCTTTGAATCAAAAAGATGGGCATTGTTTCCATCATGTGCCTTGAGCATCCAACTATCAACAAAGCCTTTATCATTTATTGTGAAATTGCACGCAAACATAAAACTATGAAGTTTAGTTTTACTTTTGGGGACCCAAGCCTTTACAGACTTGGATCTGCCTTCGACATCAATGTAATTAAATTTGTTGAAAACCAGTGATGCAACCATTAGGGTTTGATGGGTCCCTCCAAACCCAACATGCTGAGGGCATTAACAACAAAAAACCCACCTCTTGCCTGACAGAAAAACTAGTTTGATATAACTGGCCTAACCAGTGTTAAACCTTTGATTAAAACACCTTTTTGTTAATACTGTTCTTTTATAAAAGGGCCTGTGAACAGTTGATTGTGCTTGATTTGAAAGATAAGTCCTTGGTCTAGCACAATGAATAGTTGATGTTTGGGTGAGCAGTTGTAAGAAGGCTAACAGTATTAAAAGACCTAGCAGTACTAAAAGGTCTACCAGTGTTAACAGACCTAACAGTATTAATAGGCCTTGCAGTATTAACAAATTTTAGGCCAGTCTTCATAAAGACTGCTCTTGGAGCCATATGTTTGTGTGCACTGGAATGAGAGGTTTTAGAATAGTAGTCATTATCCTTTTTATGTGCTATAAATATTTCCACTTATCTATACTTTTTCGCTCTGTTGGTTAGGACAGCAGTATGAATGTGATCAAAACTACCACAGATAAAACATGCCTTATTATTAAACACAAAGTTACATCCTAACAGATTGGATTCTTGACCATTCCCAGTTTCCATTGGTTTCCCCTAGTCTTTGTGACATGTACAACATCTCCTGCATACCTAACTGACCTTTTAACTGGTTTTTCAGCTTTAACAAAACTCATCGCTTAGGAAGCAGTAGGTATACCATTTTGTTTTCAAACCTTAGGGTTTAGGCTCATCATCATCTCACATCTGACACCCAATCTTTAATGAATGGAGCATCATTATTCCTTTCTAACTTCTTAGGTTCTACTTCCCTAACATGAATAGCAGGATAGAAAAACTTTATCTTTCCAATCTTTACTACCTTAGTGAAGACATAACATAAAAAAGGATCTAGTTTTCAGTATCATTTATTTAATGTTGTTCAAAGAGTCATCGTATTCTTCATAAATTATCTGACTCTTTATCACAACCGAATTGGTATGGTATAAACTAAATCCCTATGACCACTCATATACCTCAGGTTCATTGAATTCTTCAAGACACTTATCAGATAAGTCCTAAAGTTGTTGGTCTCTTAAGAATCAAAGGATGAGTGAGGGGAAGCATTAAAAGCCAAAACCCTTTTTGCTCTTGACATTCATTATAACCTACTCCTTTCTTGCTTTTGTCAGTTATCTGACTTTCTAACATTTCATTTAAGTCTTTAGCAGATTTATCAAACTTTGCAATCTTAAAATCAACTCCCTCCTTTTCTTGTTTAACCTTTTCAAGCTCAGTCCTAAGTAATCCTAACTTATATTCTTTGCAACCTACACTTCTTTTAAGTAGAGCAATTTCCTCAGAGAAAAGAACTTCATGTTCTTTATATATAACAATTTGACCTTCTAAAGTTGCTAAACCTCTTTTGTATGTAGCTGCTTTAGAATCAGTATCACTTAATTTAACAAGCAAATCATCATACTATTTCTTTAGAGCTTCATAGTTTTTCAGACAATTTTTTGAACAGGATTTATCAATTTTTACCTTAGAATCTGAGAATGCCATGAGAGCCATGTTTGCCAGAATCTCTTCCTCTGCCATGTCACTCCAATCAAAGCCAACACCATCTATAGCACACATTTCCTTTTCAGAAGCATCTTCAATCTTTACAGTCTTTGTTGAGCTACCTTGATTCCAATTTCTGTTGTCTTTACTCCTAGGTGCTCTGCATTCCCTGTCAAAATGTCCCATTTTATGGCAGTTGAAACATTCTACCTTTGATTTATCATATCTAGCAGTATTGCTTCCATCAATGATGATTTTCCTTCCAGTTCTCTGATAGAACTTTCTTGCCCTCATGCTTAGTAGTGCCATATTCCACTTTAAATCCATTTCTTCCAAATCATCATCATGAAGTTGCTCAAGGTCTTCATGAACTAGTTGAGATCCTTTTGGTTGAGTGGATAGAAAGGCATATACTGTGGCATCACTAAAGCTAGCAGTACAAATTTCAGTACTGGCAGTATTAACCTTTGTGGTAGCAGTACTAACTTCAGGGTTAACAGTATTAATATTATTAGTACTGCTTGCACCTGAAGTAGTTACAAATGCCAAGTTTTTATCATCATTGCTTGCACCAGCAGATTTCTTAACCTTCTGTTCAACAATTTTAAAATTGTTGTACAGATCATCCAAACCCATAGTATCAAAATCAGGTTTGTTCATCCAAACTACAACATGTGTATCCCATTCAGAAGGTAAGCTCCTTAAAAATTTTACATTTAGATCTTCTGGAGGAGTAACCACACCCAGAATTGCCAATCTACTAACAAGCTTTTGAAGCCTGTTAAAGATAGAATCAAGTGATTCTGAGCTTGAAGCACTAAAGTTTTCATACTGTTGTTTCAACAGAGCCTTCTGTGTCTTCTTTGTTGCTTCATTGCCTCCAAATCGAGCTTTAATTGCAGCAAACATTGATTGAGCATCAACATACTGGTCGAAGGTAAGTTGATGTTCATTGGGCAGTGCCATGAGCAGTAGACTTCTTGCCTTTACATCATTCTTTTTACATGTCTTTTCTTCAATAGTAGCAGGCACAGTCATCTTTGTTGTTGTTGATGTACCACTTTCTGGTGGTGTTGTTACAGGAATAGGTACCCATGAATTCCCATTCTCTATGACCTCCCATAGAGCATAATCCTGGATCTGAAAATACTGTTTAATCCTGATCTCCCACATCTCATACTCCCCGAGTTTGAGCATGGGAAGCTTAGCCAAAGCATTGTTCTGTGTATTCTCCAACTCCATTACTTCTAGATCAAAGTTTCTCAAAGCACAGGCTCTGATACCACTTGTTGATCCCAAGCCTTGATCGATTCTTTACCTTGTAAAGTGTATGTTACCTTGGATGAATCCAAAATAACAATGGTAGAGACTTTGTTTGTATATCAAAGTGTATGCGGAATCTACACTTCAATACTCTAGAAGTATTAATCACTGAAACAATACTAAACAATGAACAATGAATAAAACACAAAATGCTTCAATATTATTAGATCAATAATACGAGTACTCTTACTTAGTACTAGGGTTTATAACCTTGAAGCTATATTTTCTTTCTCTAAGATGTATATATGTCTCTTAAGTATATATAAAACCTTAACCTAGGATCTCCTTTTATACACCACAAGGAGTCCTTTACAAGATAGCTACCGAACTTTTAGGATCAATTACAATTATAATCATATACAAATCTTCCTAAAATGTATAAGATATACATTCTATATTTATCTCTTTGCATCCTTATCTCCAAGTCAGCAGCATTAACCATCAGCAGTATTAACTTTTCTTCTAGCAGTATTAACTAACACTGGCAGTACTAAGTTTGTACTGGCAGTACTAACTCCATTAGTACTGTTAGTTATACCTTGGCAGTATTAACTCTTGATGAAGATTTATTCCCAACAATCCTCCCCTAAACTTGTGATTTAGCCTCTAATCTCAAGTTTCTTCTAGATTAAATCTTCTTGTCTTCTGATGATGATTCTTTCAAACACTTATCTACTTCTTCACTTGTGATCTGATGAACTTTAGTAGTTCATATGCTTGTGTGCTCTCTTGATCAACCTCCAATCTCTTACTCAGCATCTTTGATATCATTTCTTGACTTAGAGGATACTTCTTTTCTGTAAGCATATGTATGGCAATTCCATTTTGCATCAGCAGAATGTGAACTCCACAGAAATCACATAAACTCCAACTTATCAGATTATACTCATTCTGATTCATCCATATTTCACTCTCCTCATCAGGCTCAAAAAGTGTATGCAAGTCTCCCCACAGCATTAAATCATATCCTTCTGGTTTTGAGGAACTATACCTTTCTTTGACCAGCCTGTATAACTCCACTACATCTTGTCTATCAAAATCATATAACATCTCACTCAGAATCTTGTAGTTCTTTGAGCTTCCATCTCCTCTGATGATTTTGTAATACATGAAGTTTTCTGACAAAGTGTAAGTCTTCCAATCCATAATTGGATACTTTGTAGATAGAGATTCAACATCTTCTGCAACATCTTCTCTTGGAACTATGTCTAAATAACCTTTGAGATCTTCCTTCTCATCATCTAGTTCTACCTTTTGTCTCTTTGTAGTACTTCTTGTCTTTTTTCTAGGAAGAGATTTCTTCCTCTTTCCTATAGTATCTTTCTCAACTTGTTCTTTTTCAATTTGTTGAAACTCAGCAGGCTTCTTCTTTTCCTTTCCAATATCCAAATCCATAGGCACAAAGTTATGATTGTAATTCCATACCTTTGCAAAAATTGGCCTAATCTCAGCATAGCTCATTCCTTCAAAGTCTTTCATCTTGTAATTACTTTGATTCTTCAAGTATACAATCATGTTCTTCCTTGCTTGAGCTTCTGACTTTGGTTTATTCTTTTTATCCCAATACTTTTGAATTGAAGGATCATTCCAATCAATATCCTTAGTTGTCTTAGTTTCAGTTGTAACTCTTTCTTCATCCAGTTCTAAAAGTTGTCTTGCTATCTCTTCATCTCTTGCAATTTGTGCTTTTTCCTCTTCATCAACTTCTTGTTGCAGTCTGATAGCTTCTTCTAGACCTTGTCTCTCTTGTTCCAATAACTTCTTAGACTTTTCACAGGTTCTGGTTTAGTCATGATTGCTTTTCCTTTATCCTTTCTTGCCTCTTTACTCCTTCTGCCATATACTCTACCAGCAGTACTATAAGATTCTCTAGCAGTACTAAAACTTATAGGAGCAGTACTAACTGTAATACCAGCAGTACTATCTTTTGGTTGTCTTACTTCAGTAGTATCTTGATCATGAACAACATCAACATCAACTTCATCATCTTGAGCAAAGTAGGTATTAGGTTCTTCATCTATGTTAGATAACTTCCTCCCCTGTTTGAAAGAATCATCTTCTTCATCCTCTGAAAGCACAACTCTTGCTCTCTGTCTTGCTTTCCCAGTCTTGACTTTAAACTCTAACTTCTTGATCTTGAGAATAAGCTTAGTGAATGCAGAACTGTAAGTTTGCTTTGTCTTCTTCAAATCATCCTCCAAGACTCCAATTCTCGCAGATAGTTTGGTAACCAAATTCGTCAATTCATATAGTTTCAAGCTACCCTCATCACTTCCATGTGAATGAACAACATGGAGAGGTGATTCATTGGATGTTAGAACATGGAACTCTGCATTAGGTGAAGGTTAAGGTTCAAAGGAAGGTTCAGTGGAAGGTTAAGATGATAGTGAAGGTGATGATGTGATCCTTGATGGTGAAGATGAATGTTTAGGTAAAGATTCAAGTGTAGGTGAAGTAAGCATAGTAGGAAATAACCCAATTTCTACCCCTGTATATCCTTTGGTAAGTCTCCTCATGTTGCTAAAAACCTTGTTATTTAGAGAAGGTACAGGATATGTTTTGGAATGTGTCTTAAGCTGTTTCTTCTGCATATCTAGGCAAATTTGAATAAACCTAGGATACATAAAAAACTTATAAGGGCTTCCTATGTTTGTGACCATATGTTTAAAAATCACCCTAGAGAAGTTGTATTTCCTATTTGTTGCTAGACAGATAAGAGTAGTAGCTATGTTACTACTAAACTGCTCCCAAGCAGTCTTCTTAGGGCTAAGACAATGAAGTAGAGTATGTATAAGAAACCTCTATTGAGGTGAGAAAACACCCTTCTAAAAAGTTAACTTATCTGAATCAGTTTGATATCCCATGAGTGTAAGCTGCTAAAAAGAAGGCTGGAGAAAGTTAATTGAGATTATTTAGAGAAAACGTAGAGATATTGTTTGACCGACATAAAGAAATTTTACTTTATCATGAGTAAATCAAGCGAATATATAGAAAGATCACGAAAGTCCAATTAGTCAAACCCTATATCATAGGCATTTGGCAGAAATATCTCAATGGCTCTATTTATTAACGAAAAATTCTGTTAGGGCTCAAGCAGTGCTAACGGTCATCCAGCAGTACCAAATTTGGTCTAGCAGTACTAAAATAAGCCTAGCAGTATTAACTTCTCCACCAAAAGCAGTACAAACTCCAAACTTGTGTATCATTCAAAAAAATAACTTCACACAATCTCTCTTTCTGTTTTAAGCTCACATTTTATCTCTTAATTCTTTTAACTCACTTTGCACTCTGTCTATTTTTCACACATCTCTCTATCTGTTTTTAAGCTCACCAATTCTCTCTATTCTTTTGGCTCACAAATTCACACAAAGTATAGTTTTTGGCAAACTACCAGCCATTAACGGATTTGAGTAGTCTTTACCAATAGCCGTTTGCTTTGGACTAGCCAATGCTTCATTGTAAAAACATGGTGCATTGATAACCATATAGTTTTGAGTAAACTATCAACTATCAACGGATTTGAGAAGTCTTTACCAGTAGCCGTTTGCTCTGGACTAGTCAATTCTTGATGTCTATAAGACATGGTGAACTGATGACCATTTGTTGTGTGGTGTTAAAACCAACACTTTTAGGAACAAACAACATTCCTCCCCTCAAATAATGCATCATTGAGTAACCAATTTCACACTTCATTGCTTATCCTGAAAGAGTTAGCTCAAAACCAAGAAAAACATAATCAACTATTTTTTCTTGTTAAGCAGTATTAAATGTTACAACAGGATTAATAAGTGAGACTTATAAAATAAATAGCAGTACTACCTATAATAACAGTTTTGATAACAGTTTTTTGTTTTTATTTTAAATATAACTAGCAGTACTAATTATAACTAGCAGTATTAATTTACAAAGACTTAACAGTACTAACTTTTAACAAACTTTACAAAAACAAACAAGAGATATGGGCATTAGGGATTTAGCATTCCAATACTTGAGACCAAGTACTGAAATCTGCCAGCATCAAAACCTTTTGTAAGAAGATCTGCTACATTATGTTCAGTGCAATTTTAGCCCATTTGAATCAACTTTTTAGCATTGCTGTCTCTTATAAAAAGAGCCTAATCTCTATAGTTGGTTTAGAATGATGAACATGATTTTCTATTATGCAATAGTTACTAATTATTGTTAAGTATAAATAGCCCAAGTATTCATGAAATTGTACCCATAGTCCAGCAGTTGGTTTTGTATCCAGAGAACCTGTCCACAGCAACTTGCAGCAGCCAGCAGTATTCAGCCTCATTTGTAGAATGGCCCACCACAGTTTGTTTCTTGCCCTGCCAAAGATCAGCCTTATTTCCCAAAAAATGACAACCCCAGTGGTTTGACTCCTATCTTGTGTAGCTCCACATGTTACTATCAGTGTAAGCAAACTAATTCCCATGAAGAGTCCTTAAATACCAAGTCCTAAGATGTTTTATTTTTAAGGTATCTAAAGATTCTCTAACATCTAAGAAATGGGATGTCTTTGGAGAAACCTGGAAACCTTGGCCACATGCACAGACTGCAAACATTGATAGTATTGGCCTGGATGCTGAAAGTACATCAAAGAATCCTATCATAGATGCTAGTATAGATGGTCATCAACATCAGCACATCTCAATCTTTGAACCAAATCTATTCCAAATCTGTAGGAGTAGAGGCAGACTTCACATCTGTGATTGTCTTTCTCAAAAACCTCAATGACATATTTAACTTGACTGATAAAAAAATGCCTTTTCTTTTTTTGTTGGACCTTAAACCCATAAAGAAGGTAAGTTCTCCCATAATAATCATTTGGAAACTTATCCTTCATAGCTTCTCAAACTCATCTCATAACTCCTTCTTTGTAGATCTAAATATAATGTCATCCACATATATTTGAACAAGCAAAGAGTGTCCCCTTTTGTCTCTTGATGATAATGTTTTTTGGTCAATTGCTTTCCTTTTGAAAACCATTGCATTATATATAAATGGCCAAAGTGTCATACCAAGCACTGGTGCTTTAGCAGTCCATATAATGGCTTTCCTACCTTATAGACTTTATCAGGATGATCAGATCTTCAAAACCTGAGTTGCGATTTTACATTAGACCTCCTCCTTCAATCTGACCCATACAGGAAAGCACTTTTTTACATCCCATTTGGTAACCAAAAATCCCATATAGAAGTCATAAGCCAGAACATTCTTATTGCCTCAATTCTAGCCACATGACAAAGATCTTCATCATAGTCTATGCCCTCTTCTTGAGTATGTCCTTGAGCAACAAGTCTTGCTTTGTTTCTGATGACAATCCCCCTTTTATCTTTCTTGTTTTTGTATACCCACTTTGTACCAATTGCTCTATGACCTTTAGGTAAATCCACAAGAATCCAAACCTTTTGCAGTTTGAACTGTAGGAGTTCCTCCTGCATTGCTTCTACCTATGTTGGATCACTAAGAGCTTTAGAAACTCTTTTTGGTTCTTCCTGAGAGAGGAAACAAGCAAAAAGACATGTATGAAGATCCTGATGAGTCTTCCCTTCATATATAGCACTAAGAATACCTTGTTCATAGTAAGAAGTTTTCATCCTTCTTGTTTAAACAGATGACTGCACATCACCAATCACATGTTCAATTCGGTGATCTTTGTAAATTCTTTTGTGAGGAGTGGTAGGTACTGCATAAGATTGTGGAATGTTTCGCAATTCAATTTCTTGGTTCTCCACTTGTGTGTCTTCAGATGCATGACTAGGTCCTACCAAGTCTTCAAGGTTAGCAGTATTAACTTTAGGGACAACAGTACTAACTTCTATACTACCAGTATTAATTTCTAGTCTGACAGTATTAACTTGTTGAACAACAGTACCATTATCCTTAAGACTGCTATCATCATGAGACTTTTCTGTAGCATCATTCTCATCATGTAACCCATCTTTATCTTGTATTTGAGCATCATCAATAGATCTTGATGCAGCATCACCAAAATATGAAGCATCCTTCCAAATTGGCATTACAATGCAATCTTGATTATCCTGATCTTGTGGAGAATATGTACTAGAGTAAGAGACTCCTTGTATACCTGCAAAGTTATTAGAAAATGTTCCTGCAACCACTGGTACATAATTCATTGATTGGGTTAGAGAATCAATATCAAACAGCCACTTTGGACCATTTCCTTCTATCAGAGGCTTATTCTCTAAGAACCCAATATGCAAGTTTTCCTGAACTTTTTTGGTTCTAGTGTTATATACCCTAAAAGCTTTGCTACTTAAGGAATATCCAACAAAGAAACTTTCATCACTCTTTCCATCAAACGTGCCTAAATTATCTAAGGTATTGAGAATAGTAACATGACATCCAAATGGTTTCATGAAGCCTATAGCTGGTTTAAAACCTCTAAAGAGTTCATAAGGAGTCTTGTTATGAGGATTGACTATTAAGACCCTATATTTTCTTTTAATACCTTTTTCCCTACAGAAATCATCCAACACTTTGTTTTTAAACTCTGTCCCATTATCACTTCTGATTATTTTTACTTTCTTATCCACTAGGTTTTCTACTTCTTTGATAAAAAATTTAAGGATCTCACTTGTTTCATCCTTAGTTGTTAAAAAGAAAACCCATGAAAATCTACTATAATCATCAGTGACTACTAAGCAGTACTTTTTATGCATTAGACTACTAACAAAAGTTGGACCAAAGAGATCCATATGCAGCATAAACAATGGCTTAGTAATGGGATTAAAGGCCTTGGTCTTACAAGAGGCTCTGTGTTGCTTGCCTTTAAGACAGGCAACACATGTTTGGTCATTCTCAAATCTTTTTAAGGGCAGATCTCTTACAAGATTTTCTTTGACAAGTTTATTAATATTCTTAAAATTTATATGACCAAGCCTTCTATGCCATAGCATTGATTCTTCAGATGTAGCCTTTGCAACTAGACAAGTTAAACTATCTTTAGGAACTATGTTTTTCATATCAAAACTGTACATGTTATCCTGTCTAGGAATTTTAAGAAGTATCTGATTTTCATCAGGCAACTTAAAATTAGGAGATAGGACAAGACATTCAGAGTCAGTAAAAAGAACATAGTTCTTTTTGTCACACATCTGTGAGACACTAAAGAGGTTGAACTTTAACTCTTTGACAAAGTATACATCATCAAAATCAAGATTATCAGTTTTAATAGTACCTTTGCCAGTAATTCTGCCTCCATATGCTCCTCCACCAAAAGTAACATAACCTCCATCAAAGTCTTTGAAATCTGAAAGATGGGCTATGTTTCCAGTCATGTGCCTTGAGCATCCACTATCAACAAAGCCTTTATCATTTAGTTGTGAATTGCTCTGCACATAAAACTTATGAAGTTAGTTTTCTTTGGGGACCCAAGCCATTACTGACTTGGATCTGCCTCGTGCATCAATGTAATTATATTTGTTGAAAACCAGTGATGCACCATTGGGTTTGATGGGTCTCCAAACCCAACATGCTGAGGGCTTAACAGCATTAAACATTTTCCTGACAGTATTAACATTTTGCTACCATTATTAACATTTTGATTATTCGACTTTTTGTTAATGGTGTTCTCTTGTTAAAAGGGCATGTGAACTGTTGATTGTGTTGATTTTAAAATAATAATGTCCTTTGGTCTAGCTCAATGAACTGTTGTTTTTGGGTGCGCAGTATAAGAAGGCATAATAGTATAAAAGTACTAGCAGTACTAAGGTCTGACAGTGTTAATCGACCTAACAGTTATTAACAGGCCTTGGAGTATTAAAGTTTTTAGGCCAATCTTCATTAAGACTGCTCTTGGGCCATATGTTTGTGTACATTAGGACAACTGTATTTAATGTGATCAAAACTTCCATAGATAAAACATGCCTTGTTTTAAAAACATAAGATACATCTAATTGATTGGATGTTTGGACCATTCCAATCCTTTGTTTCCTCTCGGTCTTTGTGACTGTACATTTCTTGCATACCTAACTGACCTCCTTACTGGTTTTCAGGTTTACAAACTCTTTCTTAGTAGCAGTAGTATAACAGTTTTCTTTTCAACCTATAGGGTTAGGCTCAATATCTCTCAGTGATTGACACCTAATCTTCAATAATTGGAGCATCTTATTCTCTTGCTGATTAGGTTCTTTCTTCACTAATCTGATTAGCAGGACAGAAAAATTTTTCTTTCCAATCTTTGTCTACCTTAAGTGGAGACTTAACAGAGCTAGAATCAGTCTTTTGTTGTTGTTTTAAAGAGTCATCAGTATTCTCCTTAGAATTATCTGACTCTTTATCACAAACAGTGGTAGGCTTTACACTTGATCCTAGGACCTTTCTCATTGACCTCAGGTTGTTTGCATTCTTCTAGACCGGAATAAGATAAGTTCTAACGGTGTTGGTCTATTAAGATGAAGGGATGAGGTGTGGGACATCATTATACAAAAACCCTTTTGCTCCATTTCTGTTTTATTCTGACTTGCTAACAAACTGATCTTAAGTCTTTTGATGATTTTCAAACTTTGCAATCTTTAAATAGAAACCCCTCATTTTACTTCCTTAACTTTTCAAGTCCAGTCTAGTAATCCATTTAGATACTCTTGTGACTACCACTTCTTTTAAAGCAAAGCTATTTCCTCAGAAAAAGGACTTCAGATTCTTTTATTTTTTAAGAATTGTCCCTTTAAATTTTGATAAACCTCTTTTGTATGTTGAAGCTTTAAAGCCAGTATTCATCTAATTATAACAGTAAATCATCATAATGTTTCTTTAGAGCCCCTTCATAGTTATTCAAACAAGATTTAGAACAAAGATTTCTCATTTGTTACCTCAGAATCTGAATGCATGAGCGCCATGTTTGCTTGGATTTCTTCCTCTGCCATGTCACTCCAATTACAAATCCAGCACCATCCTATGCCACACATTTCCGTTTCAGAACATCGTCAATCCTTACTACACTGGGGAGTACCTTGATTCGTTTCTGTTGTCTTTACTCCTTTGGTGCTTGATTCTCTGGCAAACTGTCCATATTTTATGGCATTTGAAACATCATTCTTTTTAGCCGTCTTTTCTTCAGCAGTAGAAGGCACAGTCATCTTCAATCCTGTTGATGGACCAGTTTCTGTTGCTGTAACAGGAATAGGTACCCACGAATTTCCAATTCTTATGACTCCATAGAGCGCATAATCTTGAAGAAATAGTAGCTGTTTGATTCTTATTCCTAGTCTCTTACTCCCCGAGTTTGAGCATGGGAGTGCCAACGCATTGTTTTAGATTCTAACTCCTTTACTCCTAGATCAAAGTTTCTCAAAGCACATGCTCTGATACCACTTGTTGATCCCACACCTTGATCGATTCTTTACGTAGTAAAGTGTTTGTTACCTAGAAGAATCCAAAATAACAAAGATTAAGACTTTGTATGTATACCAATGGTGTATGCGGAATCATATAATTTAAATACTCTAGAAGTAATTATCAATGGAACAATAAACACCAAGAACAAGAATAACACAACGGCTTCAATATTATTAGAATAATAATACGAGTACTCTTGTAGTACTGGGGTTACAACCTTGAAGCTATCACAATCTTTCTCTAAAAAGTATTCGTCTATTTCATGAAAAGTGTATATCTATTCTAAACCTAGGATCTCCTTTTATAGAACACAAGGAGTCCTTTACAAGATAACTATCTATCTTTTAGGATCAGTTACAAACATCCCATAATAATCTCCATGCATACTTATCTCCAAGTCAGCAGCTTTGACCATCAGCAGTATTAACTCTTTCTCCTAGCAGTATTAACTAACCCCAGCAGTACTAAGTTTGTTTCTAGCAGTTCTAACTCCATTAGTAATGTTCGTTATCCTTGACAGTATTAACTCTTGTGAAGATTTATTCCTAACATAAATTATGGAGGATAATTATGGAAGAGATTAATTGGCTATTAATCTCTCATTAATTCCATTGACTAGGTTTTAAGTATTTTTCATATAAATAGGGATCACAATTGCATAGAAAAATACACAGAAAACCTAAACACTTAGAAACGAAAGGGTTCTTGATTTGTGCCTAAAACAAGAACTGCACTTGGTTTTATCCCAAGTATTCGTGATACCCATGCATAGGGTCAAATAATCTTCTTTAGAAAGTGATTACACGACTTTAAGTGATATCCGGTAACCATCTTTAGTAATTAGCTAGGCTATTGATTATCTTCACCCTGAATAGGGCTCCTACAACCAACAATTCAAAGGAGATATATTTTGATAACAATGGCGGCCGGTGATATGTAAACACATGGCTTCAAAAACTTTGCCAAGCTGACAAGTTTGAAGGGGTGGACTTTAGAAGATGGCAGAAGAAGATGCACTTCTTGCTTTCCATCATAAGTGTGGTGTATGTGCTGACTACTCCTATTCTTGAAGATGGTAGTGATGATGCAACCATAGAACAAATCATGAAAAGGGCCAAGTAGGACAATGATGACTATGTCTGCTGAGGTTTCATCCTTCATGGTATGTCTGATTTTTTTATTTTATATTTACAGGAATGTTGAATCTTCCAAAGAGACGATTGAGATTTGCTTTGGAGGGCCAAAATATATGGCTGAGGATGCATCAAGTAGGAATAGTTCCTTGTTTGTAATTTCATAAATCACAAAAAAGGATGATTCAAGACAAGGTCTTGGACGCAATACAATGAACTTTCTTGGTTTACTTGGAGGTTTACACAATACATAAGATGAAATTGGATGAAGCCATTCAGGTCACTTGTATCATTCGTACAAATCACCTCCTTTTGAAAGATTTCAACACACCTTTGAAACATCACAAGGAGGAGTTAACTCTTGTTGAGTTGGGCAGTCATCTACGCAATCTGAGGAGTCCCTCATGGTGCAGGATCTGTGAAAAAGCCAATGGAATACTGTTGTTGGGTCCTTCAGTGTCAATATGGTGGTGCATAACAAACTTCTCCAGGTACAATGACAGAAAGGGTAAAACGATAAACCAGCATGATAAAACAAGGTTGATCCTAACAAGAAGGCAAAAACTACTTGTTGGAAATGTGGCAAAACTGGTCACATTAAAATGGATTGCAATGGTGTTAATGTTGGCAACAAAGCCAATGGTTCAGGCACAAAAGGTTTGGTGGATGGTTCATCCAACTCACTGAAAGGTCAGAATATGTTTAATAAATCTCTTTAGGTTTATTATGTTACATATGTATCTGAAGCTTACTTTGTGCAGGATGATGATGTTGCGTGGTGGGTTGACTCAGAGCTAAACCAGTTTCATGTATGTTATAAAGATAAGGAGAGTTGAGTTTAAGAGTATGAGAGTCAGCTGAATTGATGGATCTATTCTTCACATGGGAAATGAGTCAACAGCCCTGGTGCATGGACGTGGTTGTGTAGATCTTAGGTTTAGTTCTGGAAAGATTGTTTCGTTGTTTAATGTTTTGCATGTTCCTAATATAAGGAATAATTTGATTTCTAGTAGTGTTTTGAATAATTGTGGTTATAAATAATTGATTGAAGTAAATTTGTTTTATCATAAAAATAGTGTGTTTTATTGGATTTGTTATCTGAGTAATTAAATATGTTTCAGCTTAATATTATTATATGATAATATGCTCCAGCCTTTATGTCTAACCTCTAAACTGATGATTCATTCCTATGGCATGTTGACTAGGCCATGTCACTTGTAAGAGATGCAGATATGTCGATTGATGGATTAATCTTGGCTTTTGATATGGACATGAAAGTGTACGACTTGCATGCTGACCAAAAATACTAAGAAACCATTTATATGTAAAATGTGAAAACTGAAGTTTTTGTGTTGATCCATAGGTACCTATGTGATTTACTTGTACTCCTCATTAAGGAACAAGAAATACTTTGATCTTTTATTGATGATGTTCAAGGTTTTGTTATTTTATTTAATGTAGCGATGTTCTCAAGGTATGAAGAATTAGACAAATTCAAAGTATTCAAAATGAAGTTGGATTACAACAAGGGTCTATCATTAAAAGATTTAGGATTGATAGGGGAGCTGAGTACCTGGATACTCTGTTTTTTTTGTCTGTTGGTTATATTCATGAAACGATACCTTATTCTCCACACATAATGGTTTTATTTAAAAGAAAATAGAGTACTGAAAGAATGGTTAATTTCTGTTGTCCCTAATTAGGAGGAGTCATAAGGTTCGAGGGGGTGAGCTATGTTATCTGCTTGCTATTTATTAAATAGGTTCCACCAATAAAGGTAACATGATACCCGTATGAACTCTTGGACTAAAAGGAAACAAACTTGAACTACCTCAGGGTTTGGGTTGTGGCGTGTTCATTAATGACGCGACCATGAATCCAAAGCGATGTGGTGGTGGGGGGGGGGTTGAAAACTTTAGAGTGAATGATTGCATTGAATGCATCTTTGGTTTGGATATGCTGAGCATTTTAAAGCTTTTAAGTTCTTTGGTATTGAACCTTAAATGAATCATTTTTAATTAACTCTATATTGAATTAAGGATGCTATCTTTATTGAGAAATAGATTTTCTTCAGTCCTTTGACAAATATCTTAGTATTCTAAAGGAAATGAAGGACATGTGGTTCAGTGTCCTGAATAGGTCACTAAGAGGTATTCAGCAACCTAAAACCTGAGCTTATGAAAAAGCATATAGAATAACATCCAAGGACTTGGACCTCGAATTTCAATTACACTTAATTAAGGAACAAGAGATGAGAGGATCTGACATAACCACTCTATCTGCCTTTAATATTGGGATTAATCCAAGACATGTGATGAAAGAATTAAAAGTCTTCAGATGTTGCTTTTTGGGAAAATAAGCAATTACTGATAAGAGATGATGTCCATGATCACAGGCAACACACTTGATTGTTGGAGATTAACATCAGGGTGCAACCTGTAGAGGTGTATTTTTATACACTTTTTGAGGTCATTTATCCCCCTAAACGTGCATTTTGCCAATATAGGTACATTAATCGTTTTTTTTTGGTATTTGCATTTGAAGGCATTTGGGAGAAATACACGTGAGTTGGGCTCATTTGGAGAAGAAACGGGTCGAGATACAGGGACCTAAAACAAATCTCTCGAGAGAGATTTGTTCTCAGCGGCTGGAGACGGCGTCACAAGATACACATGACGCCGTCACAATTCATCCCACGATGGTGTCACAAGAATTCACGACGGCGTCAGCTCGCACGACCCAGCCCAAGATCTAGAATATTCTCTTTCATGACGGCGTCACAATTAAAACGCGACGCCGTCACAGTGATTTATCTATATATACAAACCTAAAATTAGGGTTTTAAGTGTGTAACTTTAGAGTAAAAAGGGAGACGAACCCTAGCTCGTTTGGCAGCTTATTAGGATGATTTTAGGGCTTCAAAACCCTATTGTAACTCTTTCAATTCATGTTTTAATCAAGTAAGATTATCTTAATCATTCAATATGTCTGTTTGATTATTTATTATTCTTACTTTATCTTTAACATGCTTGGTTAAACTCCTTATTGTGTTCATTTATGATTGTATGAAACTTCGAATGTAGATCTTAGTGGTGTTGCTTCTTGTGATGAATATGCATGTTAGGCTTTAGAAAATCAGCTTTTGTCTGTATCGCTGTTGATATGTATAGGGAAACATGATTGTGTAGAAATGATACCATTGGGTAATAGTCTTCGTACTACCTTGCCCCTTATATGGTTGATCCACTATTAATCCTATTTCAATGCATTTAATAAACCTCTTGGGGGTCTTGATTTCCCCCCCCACACACCCAATATATTCCCCCCTTTATATAAGTCTTATACTAACTTACTTGTGCGTTGCCTCAACAGAATATTAAGTAGACGGCATGTTCGTGTAATTTGTTCATGACTTAGGATATAATTGCATAGATTATCACAAGTGTGACAAAGCAACAACACTAGGAGAAGCAATCTAGGGAGTAATACATGATTAAATGTATACAATATTTTTATTATATTGTTATCACCATTATCGTAGTTTATTATTTAGTTTAATAGCTAAAACCAAACCAAACTTCTCAAACATATGATTTACTGCTTTCATATAAAACATAAAAATATAAAAAGAATCTTCTCTCAAACCTTAGAATTCTGTTAGACCGTGATCAAGCCTTCCCAACCTATTCCCCTAGAGAATGATAACAACCCACGAGTCTTGCCTATACTACTACTACAACAGTTGGACTTGCTCCAGGCAGTTGTAAAACTTCTTGTGAAGTCCCTTATGACAACCGCTCAAGTTTTTGCGCCGCTGTGTCAGGATTAGTTAGGTCTGGACCAAAGTTTTACTTAGTTTCTACTCGCTTGAATACCTTTCAATTGAGATTTTAATTATGTATATTTGATTTCTTGTACGTCTATCTTTTTCTTTGTTGCCTTTTGTCGTACACATTTTGTAAATTTGTAAATGAGTAATTGAATCGGCATGGTTAATTCTAGCGTAGTTGGTTTGATTTATTCTTCCGTGATCAACTCTTGGTGTTCCAACAATACATTAAGATGAATTCTCTACCGATTGGTTGAATCGTTCATAAGACGTAATCGAAAGTCCCGGAATTAATTGCACTTGTATATGGCCCTAATTGATTTATTTCTTAAAACATCTCGACTCATTATCCCTTCATCTCAGTCAGTGAACGTGCAGAAAGTGGATTCCTTAGGAAGTTTAGTGAGTATAGGGCATGGTATGCCATAGGAGGATTGTGCCCAATATGATTAAATAAACTGTAGGCATTCCAACAAGCACTATTTTGATGAAACAATAGCAATCTAAATGCTCATATAGTTGGGGGATGATATGCTTTTAGGGTACAGGTACATATGTGCATGGCATGTTAGATTATGATTAGCATGTAGATAGGCCTAAGTACCGATGGATAATGAGGGGTAGGAGTTTACTAAGACCAAGAGTTACCACATCAAAAACCTACGGTTCATTTGAGGAATACACAACTCCTGTGACTTCTCGAAGAAGTATAAAGACTTTAGGAACCGCCGATAGAGGTAGAACCTTTGAACGAAAAAAAAACTAAAGGAAGTAGGCTTGAATTGTAAACACAACACTCCTTTTAGTTCTAGGGAAGTTCCTAGTTTTGATGGACTGGAGCCTCAACCTTTACTTAATAGTACATCCTTAGATGTAAGTCCAGGAGGCGTAATAGGCCCCGAACCACCTATCAAACCACATCGTCCGGATAGTTCTAGAATGAAGGTGGTAGATTATTTAACAACTCAAACACCGCCCTTTACCTCACGTAGGCAAATTCCCATCCTAAAGGTGATGTATTCAGTATTATAACCCAAGGTATAGATGACCCTAAGAGTCATTTTGGATTAAAACGGGTTTATTAGGGAAAAGTGTATCCCTAGGTGTTGATATTTCAAATTAGGAGATGTTTGATGATGATTGGGGATTAGAATCTAAGGAAGTTTCTCTTCTAGGAGAAGAACTTAGTTTATTCGATAGGCCAAATAAAGTATAGAGATGTAGAATTCTTGTAGCACACCGTTTGGATGCCTATTCTTCAACAATAATTTCTCAACGGTATGGCTTTCTTCTCTTCACGATGGTATCGTACCGTATATAACCCGCACTTGGACTTAAGTGTAGGGGAACCCTCCCCTTTATCTGTTAAATAAAGGTAGAGTCATGCTCGTGACTCGTAAATAAACAAAAGCACTTTTTGGGAGGTAACAAAAGCGCTTTTTGGGAGGCAACCTAATATTTACTTTTCCCGCATACTAGGAGTGTCTTGTGTTTTAATTATTTATTGTTTGTTTTATTATGTTTAAATTAGTTTGTAATCATGCTTTGTTTGTTTGTAACTTCGTCTTATTTGCAATCAAAGGTATTTTGTAACAAAATAAGTGTAGGGGAAATATCCGGTGTTTAGAACCAAATTCAAACATTTGAATAAAATTGTTTAGATTAATTTGCATCCAGTTTCGAGTCATATGTTTGGAATTATTAATTCTCAGGTTGTTATGCAGCATTTTGTACAGGAAAATAACTTATAAGAATGAGTGCTGGAAATTTTTCATCAAAAACGAAAAATGAGTTTTTATATAGTGTGGGACGCGATCGACGATTTGCAGACGACGCCGTCCACGCACGAACAACCTGTGTCGGGGTCTGGCGATTCTGACGGCGTCAAACGCCCAGTTAGAATGGAAAGACTGAAAATTTTTTTTAAGTATTTGAAAATAATACTAGTACAACACTTATGAAAGTTGTATTATTTCTATAAAACACTTGCAAACCATGTGTTTAACAATTCTCTCATCATATCTTTAAATGCTTATAGAAGGCAACGCTAATTTCACATGTATGAGTATTATATCCCACATTTTATGCTGGGTGTAGTTGTCTTTGTCTCTTAATTACGGTTATATTTGATAAGAAAAAATCTTGGAAGTTCTTAGTAAGTTTCATTTGATGATTCCTTGGGAGCGATTAACCCTGTTATCGCATGTTTTTCGTCTCATTATAGAGCAAAACCTGGGAGTACTAGTTTCTTTTACTTGTTTTTTTTCCTTTTATTCGTTTTTTTCTACGAGGTACCATTTCTATAGAACATTGGAGACAATGTTCAACTTAAGTGTAGGGTAGAAATAATCCTTAGAAACTATTTCTTCAACTGCCATTTGCTTTGTCCTTGAAATGATTGGTAATATATCGAAACATATCATAAAAAGGTAATTTTAACCAAAATTTAAATTTTTTTATGACACATACCGACAAAAACCGAGTATTAATAGCGTCTCATGGATAGGAATGTGTATGACTAGCAAAAAAAACCCTCAAAATTCCACCCTAAAAATGTGAGGTTTGCCTTTAGATCTATTGAAATTCGAGTATCCATTATTGATACCCAAGATAGTTTATACCTTTAGCTTTCTCAAGTTAAGATTCGAATGCAGTCATATGTATCTATTCTGTCGTTACAAATGCGTACGTATGGTCTTTGTTGCCTTTTCTGGAGCATTGAGATCGGTATTAAATTATATGAGTGTACTGGTAGTATATTAAATTCTAGAACTTGTTTTTGTGATGCATCCCGAGACCGCATAGTGAGTTTTAGGATTTGCTAGATAAGAGGCACTAGGATTAACCCATGTTTTAAACATGTAATTGTTATGATGGTCACACGGATCATATAACTATCCCACACCTTTGCCATGCACTCATTTTTAGTGCAGGATACCCCTAGTACAACCCTCCGAGCCTATCTTTTTTTTACGGTTCTCATAATTTTCTGGTTAAGCCGAACTATTAATGAAGAGCATTGTCACCCTTAAACCAATCGTTACACCCAAATCGCCTTAGCCTACCTTGTATGTACTCACCTT